>JABXWE010004346.1:0-20561 GCA_014611495.1 Limonius californicus
GTACGTATGTACGTACGTATGTACGTACGTATGTATGTATGTGACGCTCCTACAGCCGAAAGTATTGCTCCGATTTTGATGCGCTTTGGAATGCGGGGATGTATCGAAAATTCATCGAAAAAATAAGCTTTTCAAAAAAATCCGAAACCGGAAGCGGAAGTTACGCACGTTTTTTTGATATCACTTTTTTCGTGATTACAATTTTGAAACTTTTATCGCGGATAACGATAGAGGGTCATAAGACAAATCTGTTAGTTTTTTGCCGAACTCGCTAGCTTTAAAATGAAGGGCGCTATGATTTTTTGAAAATTTTGAGTTTAACGCCCAATTACTCGAAAACGGATGAATCGATTCAAATGATTTTTATTTTCTGAATAGTATATGAAGGGTAAAATGAGGTGATACAAAAAGTTTTTTGAAAAATTATAAGGGGCCTAAATTACGAATTTTCAAAATTTTGGAAATTTTCAAAAAATTATTTCTCAAAAACTGCTACAAGGAATTTTTTTAAATTTCATATGTCGATAGACCTCGCAAGGGGCTATCGATATGTTTTTTGAAGAACTCCGTAATTTTCCTGTGGCGCCCTCTACGAAGCTTGGAAGTTTGAAACTTCAAACTCCTTTAATTAATAAACGAAAAAAGATAGGAGGCTGGGGTTTTCACTGAATCGCTCAGTACGTAATGGAGCATATGAATATCCAAAGAAATATTACACTCGTGGATATATGTAAGCGCACCGGCCCCCTCCCCCTCTTTTTTAGAAAAATATTTTTTTTATTCTAACGGTTGTTATTTGTTTGCGTCAAAGAATCTTTTTCCGCGAAAATAAAAAAATCGATTTTTTATGCCCTACAAAATATAATAATTTCCAGGGACTTAGAAAATTTTACCTCGGTAGCAATAGCGATTGGTACTAGTTAGACCGCGTGACGGCCTAGCGGTACGGACAGCCCGGTTGGTTCAGAACCATTGCCATACTGTCGCGCTACATTCATATCTTTAACCGGTATTACAACAACAAGTTATAAATTATTTATCAAAATTTTGTATTTAATACTTAATTTGATATATATATATATAATTATTATTTGTAATAAAGATGATATGAACAGTTTCCAGTATGGGAAAGTCCAGGGAGGCAGTCGCGTCCACTTATATATTGGATGTAACTTTGTTATTAGTGGAACATTTTAAAATTTTATGTTATTTTCTGAAAGAGAATTAAAAAGTACAAAAATAAGGTACTCTTAGTTTATACGCGTAGAGGCAACCGTTTGCCTTAAAATGCTTGTCCCAAGTTTCGGGTTGTCGTTACGACGTGCAATTATCAGGTCGCCATGATGGCAAAAACAATGGCTAGTGCTTGTGACCTGCACTAAAGAACAATGCTAAGTCAATTAAATGCTTTGGTGTTATAGAAATTGTATTTTTCATTTCTGTTTAGTTTACGAAAATGCGTCGACATAACGAATGTCGGGGAATTTTCGTAAACACAAAATGGAAATTGAAAATACAATTTCTATAACACCAAAGTATTTAATTGACTTAGCATTGGTCTTTACTGTAGGTCACAAGCACTACCCATTGTTTTTGCCATCATGGCGACCTGATAATTGCACGTCGTAACGACAACCCGAAACTTGGGACAAGCATTTTAAGGCAAACGGTTGCCTCTACGCGTATAAACTAAGAGTACCTTATTTTTGTACTTTTTAATTCTCTTTCAGAAAATAACATAAAATTTTAAAATGTTCCACTAATAACAAAGTTACAGCCAATATAAAATTTCAGTGGTAGGTTAAGTGCCTCTTACGGTCAAGTCTGGTTAATGAAAATAATTCTACGACTGTACTACATAACGATAAATATGTGTACCAAATTTCAAAGAAATACCTTTAGATTTGTGGAAATTATAATAAAAGAAAAAATAAAAAATTGAACTTTAAGGCCCTATAACTTCTTAAGGAAGGACTTTCTGCCTAAGGTATATTAGGTTTAATCGGTTTATTTTTACATAAAGAATCTATGACTAAACGCTGGCCCATTCTTTCTGAGACACCCTGTATAACTTTCGGGGCGTGGACCTGTATGTATAAGCATATTTAAATGTTAGTAACATTCAGGTAATAAAATTACGATCGAAAACAAAAATATAACATTGTTTTAATGTTTTCCAAATGCGTACATTTCGATATTTTAATAAAATGGCTTTTTCTTTTCTGGCTATTATATAATTTTATTTTATTTAGTTGTAACTGAAAAATTTGACAGTAACTACTTTAATAAAAGTTTCGTTGCAATCAGTCGTAAGGGACTTAAGTTATCCCTTGCCTATAACAATTTTAATGGTCAACACTGTTTGTGACAGGAAAACAGGTAACACAACCAAACATATACTCAAGTTAGGAAAGCATCTTTATATAACTTACGGGGGCTAGGGCAATCTCAATGAATCAACCTGTATATTTAAATATTAATAACATTCAGATAATACAATCACGATCGAAAACAAAAATATAACATTGTTTTAATGTTTTCTTTCCAATGGCGTACATTTCGATATTTTCAATAATAATTTTTTTCTGGTTCAGTATATTTATAATGTAGTTGTAACTGAAAATCATAATTTGACAATAACTACTTTGATAAAAGTTTCGTTGCAGTCAATCGTAAGAGACTTAAGTTATTCCTAATCTATAAAAATTTGATTGGCCAACACTAGTAATGGCAGAAAAAGAAAAGCTAACGCAACCCAACATACATCCAAGCTCAAAACCCATATTCATGTAACTTTCGGGAACGCTGACAAACACCATTTAACGACCTGTATGAATACGCATATGTAAATACTTAACAAAATTTAAGCAATACAATCACGATCGGAAGCCAAATTATAACATTGTGTTCCTTCCAAATGCACACATTTTAATACAATTTTCTGATGGCAAATACAAATCAAATGGTCTATGTATTTCTTTTTCTGGAAGCTTTACCCAAGCTCCGTATAACATTCAGGGCGTAGACAGACTCAATGAATGCATTCGCATATTTAAAAAATTTGTAAAATCCGTGCTATACTAAACTAAACTAATCACTTTGTGTTCTTCCCATATGTATATATTTCGATATTTCAATAAAATTTCCTGATAGCAACGGAAAATTAAAATCTGTAGATATTTATTTTTCTCTAAGTTTGATATAGTAGTAACTAAGCCATATTTTAGTGTAATAAAAATTTAAAATAACTCGAAACGTGAGGTGGTAGCGCCCTAATGTATTTACTTGTCCAATAATTTTCAATTATGTTAAGACAGACATTTGTCTGTTAAAAAATATACTACAATTTCAATATATGATATGAGTTAAGAATGTATTATTATTTGAAAAGCGGGAAAGAGGGCTTTATTTATCCTGTATTAATTTGCGTCGTTATGGAAACAAACAGTAGGTAGTAAATTGAGTTGCCTACAATTAGGCGCTTCTTAAAGAATCTTGGAGAAGCTCTATCCCTGAAAGGAAACACTTTTGACCATACATTTATTAACAAAAAATGTTTGTTTTCATGTACACTTTAAGCCCGAGAAGTTTGTCCCTGAATTTTATTAACACCCTGTATTATAAATTCGGGATGCCTGTTTGTTATGCTTGACGGTTTACGGAGGCATTTTAAAAATCTGAATTAATAAATTTTTATATTTACTATTTTTTCATATAAATAAATAAATACTTACACTTAGATATTTACAAATATGCATTTATTTGTTTCGTTCACACTTACTTTGTTTAAAAGTTGAACGGAATAAAATACCAAACCTATCAAGCAGACATCTTTGATTCCTAATAGCGTCAATAAAAATTTAGGAATCGCAGCAACTTATTATATATACGAGTATTTTGGGTTGCCTACTATTCAATTAGTAAGTTTATAGCCATGAATCAGACAGTATAAGAGACTTTATTTGTAACATTTTTCAACAGTCAACATTAGTTGGTAAAAAGCCAGGGTCCCCATATTTTTCTAGCTCCGTATATTTTAATTCTAACGTATGTAACAAAAGTTTTCGGAAAACAAAGAGAGTCAGCTATTAAAAGCCAGTGTGGATTTATTCAAAACTTTTATCTAAAGGGTTAATCTTACATCTATATTGAACAAAAATAAAATTTTAAACTGCAGCTAAAGGGCCTTGGTCTTCGATAATTCGCAGTTTTGCACGAACATGTCCCATTAGAGTCTGGACGGTACCCACATCTATTTCGCGGATCTTATTAAATATTCGTCGCCGCAATTGTTCTTCGTTTTGGGCTTCCCAACCATTATTGTATACCTTTCTGCTCAATACTGCCCAAAATTCCTCGATTGGTCTTGCTTGTGGTATGTTTGGAGGATTGTCGTCTTTTGCTACAAAATTGATATTATTTGTTTCCAGCCATTGCCTAGTGATTCTAGCATAATGACAAGAAGCCAAATCAGGCCAGAATACTATTTCATCATTAACGTGATGAGTATTAATAAAATCAAGTAATTTTGGAAGGCATCTCTGTGTATAAATTACTGCATCTACCGCTTCTCCTCTAACATGCCCAATATACGGACGCGAAATTCCCGCTTCTGATATGGCACACCAGACTAGTAGTTTATCAGCGAATTTGGCCTTACATTTAAATTTAGTTTCATTAGGGCAATTCCTAATATCATCAGTATAGAAGCCATCGTTCCCTTTTATTTCGGCGTTCGACAAAGTGAAGTATTTCTCGTCGTCCATAACGATCACTTTGTTTCCATTAAAATATCGACGTCGTAATGCTCGGCAACATCTAGGAATTCTTCGCAGCTGTAGATCAGAATATTTTGGGCATTTCTTTCTTTTTCGGAACTGCAATCCATTGTTCTTCAATTCTCTACTAATGGTCATATGCGAAACTCGAAATTGACGCGATAACTTTCGTGTTGAAGTTCCAACCCTGTCTTTAGCTCTTTCTACCAATCTCCTAACGGAAGCATGAGGTAAAACTCGTGGACGTCCAGTTTATGGTAAATTTATACAGGGAATACCTTGTTCGCACTCGCGAATTGTTTGATAAATAGTCGAAATCGAAACATTCTGGTCTCTGAACATATTCACAATATCACGTTTAGGCATCCGTCCAACCAACGCTAATATATTATTACAAATATCTAACTTGTAAGACATGTTACCAGAAGTTATTTAGAGAAGGTGATACGCTACACTAAATGTCAATTAATACACCTTGTTTTGTTCTACAGACGACTAGATATAAAACTGTTTTCGGTTCATGTGCTACTGTTGATATTTTTCCGAAAACTTTTGTTACATACGTTAATAGTGTTCAAAATCGCAAAAATTATTTTCAACCAATGGTAGTTGTGATGATCACAGTAACTTTAATAAACAGACTCTGTAATATAACTCATTCAAAAGTATTTTTGCCATATAGGTAAATTGTATATATTCTATATAAAGTACAAATAAGCCATTAATAAATTCTACAGGCATACAATAAAGTGATGTATTTTTAATAGCCCGTATCTCAACAGGAAATAATGATAGTTTCCTATCTGGAATTAACGGGACGGATATAACCTGGGCAATATATTAATATATTTTAGAATCACAGATTGCAAATATGAAATCACTTCATAATTAATTACTTTAGTTATAACTAAATTTATGCAAATACGCCGTTGTTGAAATTTATGTGTGTCATCTGAATATAATTTATAATTAGCCGCTTCGACTTTTTGCAAACAGTCTCAATCCCAAAATAGTATAATTTATTGAACTTTTGCTAGCGCTGCCCTATTAAATTTTATAATATTAATGCGAGCCTTTGAATTGCCGCTATTAATCATATTAATTGAATATTAATTACGGAATATTAAACAAGTATTAACAAAGTATTATCGATAGTCGTATTTATTAATTAAAACGGATTTACATAAAGTTCAAACGATTTCCATTCCGAACAAGATAAGCAAGGTATCTTTAGACGAAGCGACAAGACATTTAAGAGATTATTACTATAAACTAATTTTTTTTATCCAATTATATCCAATTCTTCCCGTCAATTATTTATTTGTTGATGAAAGAACTGCGTACAAATTTGATGGTGTTTTAGAAACAACGTTAAAGGCTTGCTTCTAGCCAGGACACCAAAACCAAAATTCTAACTGAACATTTTTAAATTAAAAATCTTTCTTGTTACATACGTTTCTAGAAGAATTATTATTTAAATATGAACCTTTTTCTCTTTTCGAACGTGAATGCAACTCGGATTAGTTTTTCTGGAGTAATTCATATTAATTCAAGGATGTTATCGAGTCGATGCGACATTACACTCTACGGGCTACTACTACTTTATGACTCCAAACCACAGTACATCTGGTGTCCCACGTCACCAACCTGGTTTATACATACTTATGCTCTTACTAAGAATAAATATAAATTGAAAATTTTCTGGCCAACTTTGTGTCATTAAATGGTACGTTATGCTACAATTCAAAGAAGAAAATCGGTATTGTGCATTATATTCGGTATAGTTGGTGTCCCTTAGTTGCTTCACAACAGTGTGAAAATGCCACATTCACTCTCTATATCATCCTTGGGTTCCTTTCTTCTTTTTATTTAATGTTTTAGACTTTCCGGTAAAATCTATAGGAAACGAGGATCTTCCAAGTCTCCAATGAATTAAACATTAGAAACTAAAAAAGCAATTTTTTGTTATACATGGTAAAGACTCGTTTTACGAATCATAGAAAAATATCATGTCAATTCAAATACTTTTGATCATTTTAGTACAAATGCGTAAACATGTTCGGAATTAAATACAGCAAAACTGCTATTGAAATTGCTGTAAACATTTCTATTTAAAGGATTGTTAAAGCAAAAATTCCATGTATATACCGGATAATTTGCGGGAGAGTAAGAGTCTATCATTCGCAAATAGGCAACCCAACATACATGTCACATGGTACTGCGATATCTAAATTTTTATTATTGTTATTATGTATCAAAGATGTCGGTTTGGTATGTCTGGCATTATATTCTGGCCAACTTTTAAATAAAATAAGTATAAACGAAAACAACAATGTCTTATTTATAAATATATAACTTTAAGTATTTCTACGACATTCCATAAAGATTAAGATCATGTTGGTTTCTTCGGATTCCAATACACATTGCTCAAACTATGTTTCCGTTGAATGAGCTTTACTAAGCCAATAAACTATCAAACACATCTAAGAGATAACTCTGATTCATAATTCAGTCGGTAAAATTTAAATATCGCGGTATCTTGACTTATGTATTTTGGGTTGTCTATTTTTTTTAAACGTAGGCTCGTGATTTTCCGTAAATCAACCTGTATAATAATAGAATACAGCACGAAATTAATAAAAAACTGCAAGTTAAATGTCTATTGCGTATACATGATACTATTGCCCATTCTGTTATTTTTCCTCAAAACACCAAAATTCCATGGCACATACGTATTATTAATACGTGTTTCTGAAATGTTACGTATATTTTTTTAACGTATACGTTTACAATATATCATGTAGCAGTTATTATTTTTAAATATTGGAATTGGTAGTCGTTGGCTATGAAATCATGTTTGGTATTCACATATTCTTAATTTTGAATGATATTCCTGCATGTTCTAAAAAATAATGGTTCACTCTGTATATAAAAAGTATCTCATGAGAACATAATTTCATTTTTTGTAAGTGAATATTCGCTTGTGTTTAATTTTGCATAGCATTTCCTTATGTTCCCTAAAATAATTTTACAGTCTGTACAAGGGGACAGAATTAAATTTTTCATGATAATAAACCGCGTATGTTTACCCAGATAGTTGTAAAGCCGTCCGTTTGATGTATATTTGAAATTGCATTGCCTGCTAGATGTTTAAACAACATATCATATCAGAGCTAACTTCCTATGCTTGTAATAATCAACATCTTACATATTATTGGTGGTTTAATTCTCCGCCCACAAACTCAGCTACTTTGAATTCGGATCACATTAAAACATTTATTATTGTAGTGACAAAACAACTGCTTGTATACGCGCCTGCAGGTACTCAACCATATTAACCGTTAAAATAGGTACTTGATGATATAGTATTTCACTATAAAATGGCGTGTATGAAGAGAGGAGCTGCTTTAGTTGTTCCTTTTTTTAAGTTGCACTCCTTCAAAAGCATCTTCTTATAACAGCAGTGCCTTTTGTTGCAGGAGCGCTTGACAACAGGAGGCCACGGGTCCCTGGCCCTAAGTGGGAGTTCTCCGGGATACGGAGCAGGTGGCTCCGGGGCTCCACATCGTGGCTCCGGAGGCCTCCACCATAGCTCTGCAATGCAACACCAGCTTCCACAGCCGGACTTCCAACCGCCATATTTCCCACCTCCCTTTCATCATCCTCCAAGTCCACCTCCTCAACAACACTTAGAATACCTCACAGACCCTTATGGAGGCCTTTCCGGTTTACATCACTACAACCAACTTGGGCTCAGACCCAGAGAAGGCGATCCCAACCATGCCCATGTGGTAAGTTTTGATTGTATTTTATAACATTTGTTGTAAGTGTTGGAACGAATAAGTATAACAATTTTGGTGACTAATGTGTTGTAGCAAATGTTCACTAATTATCAATGACTATTAAATTCACGTATCGTTCGTCAAATGTTTAAAACAGTTAAATTGTTTATTATAATTGTTTACTATAAATGTTTACATATATACAATACACTTTTTTTTGACGATCGAGTATTACCACGCGTTTGCTCACTCTGTTTCCAAAGCAGTCAGTTTTGTTTACCATTCAGGCTTTGGTTGCTATGGCCACATGGCGGTAAAATGCTCAAAAAGCCTATGCTCGGTTAGTAAAAAGTGGGAGGTGACCCTACACAAAAATTTCTAATGGGACGTCATTTTTGTTTACGGAGCTCCGTAGTAACAACGTTAGGTAACAACCAATATGCATGGAAACCAAAAAATGGGATACAGTTTGATTTCCATGCATCTGGGTAACAGCCAAATCAAAAGTACCTTTGGAAAATTCACTTATAATTTTTGTCATTTGTATTTTACTGTTCCACTAGTACAAAAATATGAAAAGCATCTGGATGGTTAGTGCATTTTGTACCGATCTGGGAGAATGTTGAAGACCAAAAATGGCCTACGTAACTTTGACTGCTTATGGCATTATAAACGAAAATTCCTTATCGTAAATAAATATGTCTCCATATACATTGAATAGGGCACTACTGGACATTCGTATCTCGTCTTTGATTTACGAGACATCAAGTGGAAGCCGTGCAAGTCTGAATCTTAATCAAAAAGTAAAGTGATTGAAATAAGCAGATAAATTGCTCTAAATTATCTTAAAGAACCTGGTGACAAGTACTAATGAATAATGAATTCACTCTGCTAATGTGTTTACTAAAGCATTTTTGAAATTGTAATAGTGACAGTAACAATGCTCCTTGAAACCTGTTGAGTGCATCTACTGCCCAAGACATTGTATAATAATCTGAAGTTTCACTGCAAGTTTATAATTTATCTTTAAGTGCAATTGTAGCCAACTGGAAGTTGATTAATGAAACATTTAGTAGAAGTAAACTTTCCTATATAATACACAATGTAAAGCTGTGATTTTGCTATCACTATTAGGTACGTTCCACCTAAAGTATAACTTACAATTAGTGTAATAGACGATACGATATTTTCGTATGTGGTCTAAATAGTTTAAGGGTTTGCAAAAATTCGTTTCTTATTATAATTAATGTATAAGTAGCCTTCTTAGCCTGAATTGTGTCAAACAATCATTATATAACCTAGGCACATCTCAGTGCAAACTTTATATCCGAAGCATTACTAATGCCTGACTGTACTTTACCCGAACGTGCTCAGATAAATATATTTTTAAAACATCTCTCTCAAACAGGGAAATTACTAAAATATAATGCATCCATACAAAGTACGGGCCTGTCTAAGTGAAAGGACATTGAATATTTATTGTTCGAGGGATTACAGTTCTTCCACGGAGAGATTACAAGAAATAGGCAAAAGTCAAAATTTTACGATAACTGTGTCCCCAAAATATTCATTTTAGTTTCCTATGCTATAGGTACATAGGAGACTGTTTGATTATTAATCCTAATACAATAAGGTATAAATCCATTAAGTACATAGACGAAGTCATTTAAAACTAATGCGTCTTTCACTATTCTTTGAAATTTAAAACCATAGAACACGCTGTTATAGTCGGATGTTTAGGTAAAATTCGACACGAATCGAAAATAGAAAATTTGATATTGCTTGGAATAGAAATTTGATAATCACAAGAAAACTGCATAACTTATTCTGGCAAATTATGTCGTACATGATTTCCTGGTAATTCAATTACGTTAAAATTTCCTGTTTTGGAAACTATCTGCAATATGTTAATCGTTCGGCATTATACACATTATAATAACAGAAAATTATGTAAAGTATCCTATATCTTTCCAAAATTACATGTAAATTCCTAATCGAACAAAGGTAACCTCAAATCAAAGACTTAAAATGTATGTAATTTCATTTTGATAGCCATCATATTATATATATATATATATTTTCGTAAACATAACAAATACAATTCCATCACATCTTCTGAATTATAGGAGATATCTAATGGGTTATCTCCTCCATGACATGTAGGTATTATTCTTAAGCTTAGTATTTAAGTATAGATCATACAATGTACTTATAGCCTGAGACACTCCAGGCTGATTGTATAATAAAAAAAAAATATCTCATGAAATGTAGAAATGCTTTTCTTGTTTAATATTTGTATGATATTAAATTAAAGTGATGTTTCCTTTATTTATATTGTAAAAGGAATCCAAGCTTAACAAAATTTTTCCGCAAACACATCAAATTTTCAATTTACGAATATGTCAGAAATACTTTCTAAATACAGTTCAACTCCAACAAAATCCTCGTTTTAACTTATATAATGTATTGTGGGCGGCAATGCTACCTAAGGACGACCACAACTTTGAAAATCAGAGTATCACACAAGTGAAAAATGTTCTGTTAAAATAAAACTTCTTGTTATATTTTTTTAAAGAAAAATGCTTGTTATATAACAAATATTCCTAGTATGTATACCTGTCTGCGAATTTCATTAACTTTTAATTTCTCATTATAATTTAACATTATATAAACAAAAAAAACTGATGTTTTATTACTATAACATATGAATTTTTATAGAAGTAATTCAGAAGTAGAAAACAGACGTTTTATTTCATGATGTCTAATAAGTGACGAAGAGTTTCTACTTTTTTTTTCAGAGAAAACAATCGTTCGTTTTTTAATACCATCGCTAAAAGTCGTTGTATTTTCCATATATACTCATTAAATGCATAACATATCTTGTAAATGGTTCTTATTTCTGTAAAATGTGATCATTAATTTAGCAACATCATTATCAGATCTTGTTTAGCTAATATTAGCGCTATTTATTTGTCAAATTACCCGGGGCCGAATAACTAGAAGGCGCCGGAAATATACCTACTACCATATGAATATGTAATCATAAATAAACAATAACACGAGGAGACTAGTTCTAAAAGTGCGTTCCTTATATTTTTTTCCTAACATAGCTAATTTGTCATATTTTTCACGGATTCAAAATATTCTAACCGATTCGATAACCCAATTTCTCTCAAAAATATGTATACAGGTTGATTATTATAAATCGCAGACCTCTGTTTAACAGTTTACTGGCTTAGGTAAACCTCATTCAACACAAACAAAGTTGGAATTTGAACGCATAAAAAACCGACATGACCTTAATGTTTGGCGAATGCTATAAAAATACTTTGTTGTTTTTGTTGATACTTGTACTATATTTAGTATTTTGATTCAAAGTTAAGTTAAATAAAGTATTTAGATATTAGATATTACATATTAGAATTTAGATATCTCAGTACCTTATATGTTTTTTGGGTTGCCTATTTTTCGATTGGTACGCTCATACTCTCCATGAATCACCCGCGATACTGTAATTGCATTAGTTAAGAGCAGTTAAATAATTTAAAATGTTTGCCACTTTTAAATTGACTTTTTCAAAACTTACTAGAAGGCACCAAAGGTAGAATTTAGACCAGGATAATATAATTTAAATAAACTGATTAATATTATAATTTCCTTTAGACTCTGTATATTTACAGATTTTTTTCTTATATCTATATCTATGTATAAATATCGATACTGTATATTAATTTGTTGTATTTCTATATGTATTTTATATACAAATAGTGTCAATAATTAGACGTTCTATTCTCTTATATAACTGAAAATGTAAGTATGTAAATATACATTTCATTGCAGTAAGAGAGCCGTATTCAATTTTACCTTTAGGCATAAAATGTCGTTATTGCCTTATAAAAATAAAACATTTCAAGCAGCTTTTCATCTAAAATACAAAATCAACATATTCAAGCTATTTTAGTAAAAATGCCTTTCATTTTTATAAGTATTTATAAATATTGTTTGATATCACTGTTATGCATATGGAGGAATTTTAGAATTTGATTTGTGACTATTAATTTATGAATTAATTTAAAACGTATGCATGGTAGGTCAGCTAAAGTGGTTGACGCAACCCAACATACATGTATCACAGCAATTGAGATTATAAAATTTAAAATTTAAGTAGATTGACTGATCGACTTAGTATTGTCGTAGTAGTAGTATAAGTAGTATAAGCAACATTGATCTATTTAAAGAAAAAGTGATTTAGGTTACCATGATAGATGTATGTTGGGTTGCGTCAATCGCTTTTAAGGGAGAACAACTTATCTTATATATACAGGGTGTTAATGAATTGCAGGGACAAACCTCTAGGGCTTAAAGTATACATGAAAACAAACATTTTTTGTTAATAAATGTATGGTCAAAAGTGTTTCCTTTCAGGGATAGAGCTTCTCAAATTATTTATCATGTATTTATTTCCGTCGTTATGGAAACAAATAGTAGGTAGTAAATAGAGTTGCCTACATTTAGGCGCTTCTTAAAAAAATCTTTGAGAAGCTCTATCCCTGAACGGAAACAGTTTTGACTATACATTTATTAACGAACATGCAATATTGCATTTAACACAATATATAATAAGTGAAGATCAAAGTTGTTTTAACCCGGGCCGATCCTGTGTGGTATCCAACCTATTTATAATGCAACAAATCATTGAAAAGAGAATATCTAGAGGAGAAGAAACTCACATGCCATTCATCGATTTGAAAAGGCATATGACTCAACGCCCAGAAAAAAGTTATTCAATGTTTTAGCCACCTTTGAGATAGAAAAACCATTGATTAGTATCATAATCGAATTGTACCAAGATAATGAAGCATTCGTTAAAGTTGGTAATAGACTATCAAGAGGTATATATCCATTAGCAGCTTGTCCCCCATTTTATTCAATCTTTATCTGGAAGCAACATTAAAGAAATGGAAGAGAAAAGTAGAGGGGGTGGGAATAACTATTGGGAATAACACATTATTTACTATTAGTTTCGCTGACGACCAAGTAGTTATTGCCCAAGATGCGTTCTATCTAGAGTTTATGCTGCGCCGATTGGTTCAATCCTACAGAGAATGGGGAATGACCATACATATAAATAAAACAGAATATCTGGCTGTAAATACAGGCGCAAGATACCAGATAGTAGTAGGCGACAGTACTAACTTTAGACAAGTGAATTCCTTTAAATATCTGGGAACTATTATTGACAAAGATGGTGATAACACAGCTAAGCACAGGATTGAGCAAAGCAGAAAAGTAATAGGAAGCTTGAACTCTGTATGGTGGGATAAGCACATTTCCCAAAAAACAAAAAGAGAATTGATGGCGTGCTCGTGGGATCTATATTACAGTATGATGTACAGTCTGGACAATGAAGGCCGAAACAAGAAGGAAATTAAACTCAGTGGAAATGGAGTATCATATACGTAGCGCTCGAGTATCCAAAATGGAAAGGGTCCAAAATGAGGAAATCAGACGAAGGGTGAATGTAGGGGAGAGTGTAATTGAGAGGATTGAGAAAAAAGCGCTGAAATGGTTTGGCCATATGCTACGCATGGAAGGTACGAGATGACCTAAAAGAATGTTCCAGTGGGTACCGCCAGGAAAGAGGAAGATAGGTCGTCCAAGAAGATCATGGAATGACAGTATCCGAAGTAGCATGATAGAGAGGAACTTAGGGGAGGAAGATGCTCATAATAGACAAAAATACGATGTTTTACGCAAATGTATTTAGGTAAAATGTGGAAAAATTTTAAAAACACTGATCACAAAGTAGCAATACTTATTACTAAACTGTAAAGCAGTAACACAAAGTACAGATCTGTACAAGTGGAAGTGCACCAGATTTATTGTTTGGGAACTTGCATACCTCCTACAGAGAGTTTACAAGTGTTGCGCAAAAATTATAATTTTATCTTAACTATAGTACAAAAATTTAAAAACAGTTTTATGGAACAAACCAAAAGTAGCCTCAAGCAAGCACATACCTTTTCAGTTCAAAGAATTAACTACATTTTCAGATATACGTAGGCGTTTACAAGTTGATAATACAGTTATGAACGTTTGAAATGAGTTGACAGAAATCGAGTTGAAATGCTGGGTATCGTATTTTGATTGATATCGCAATATAAAGTATATCCAAACACGTATTTATTTCCATTTTGGACATATGTACATGTATCGACAAGATCTTCAAATTAAGTCTTGTCTATTTATGTTACGTAGGTCGTGATAAATTTTGAACACTAATTAACTCCGGTGATAATGTGCCAAATTTAACGCACTATCGCACCTGTTCGTCTAAAAAACATGGTTATGTTGTAGTTGAAGAAGGTGTCTACAGCAGTCCAATTTTTGCCTATTTACTTATCTAGTTAGAGCATCGGCTCCTAAAAAGTTCATACATTTACAAAATTAGTTATGTTCTTTGTAATAACCCGAACACTCCCCGTTTACAGTTAGGCAATCCGTCTTAACAACACTTTAAAAATCTGCCACGCTATTAGCAAAGGATGATTAATTATTTGTGGCTACGATGACGCCTCCTGAAAATCTTTCGGCTAGTCCAATTACTGTATGCAAGCAGCCTCCGCGTTCTTGCGCCTAACGGTGATGGCAAAGTGTCTACCACTTGAAATAATGAAACATTCCAAAAACTGTACTTCTTTTTTGTTTGTTGAGATAATAGAGCGAAAAGGCAATCAAAATGCGTGCCAAAGATTTAAATTGCCGTCTTTATATGGTGGCTTGTGGACAATTGTTCTTTTCATTTTAGGCTGACAGATTAATTGACTTTTATTACTTGTTAAAAAAGTGACAGATCTTCTTAGGAACTGACCGACAGAACTTTGAACAATACACGAAATCACGAAGGTCAATTAACATCTAATTAAAATATATGACCGTAAAATTGAAGTATTTTGCCACACATCACTCCTCAACCACATACATTCTTCTTTAAATAGGACAAACTTGACAACGTATAATTTTGACCACTGATTACCAAATCACCATTACCTGCAAAATGAATTTTCTGCAGCTGCCAGAAGGCACGACAGTTTTTATTGACGGCTTTACTTCCTTATTGTATGCATGATAAGTTTGTACAGAAAGCGCATGTCGTTTACTTTTTTGAAAAACAAATCCCCAAGATTTTGGTTTGTAATCGTTTTAGCGGCAATTAGCCAAGATATTTTAATTACCTTCTTGGAAATAAACAATTTACGAATCAATCAAATTGAACTTGTTATTATGATGTGTGTGCATATGCACTAAGGAACGTTGTTTTTACAAAACCTGTAATTTTGATTAATTATTTTCTGATTACAAGCTAGATCCGGCTCGAAAAGTAACGGGTCTTTTACTATTTAGTTGCTACCTTGATTGCTTCTGTTTATGAAATATTATTAGTTCGATACGTACGCTTAACAGTTTATTACAACAATGAAGCGCACGTCATCGTAAATAGCTAGTAGATGTACCAGAATTCTTTGGTTTACTTTGTATTTTGCTACCGCATACAACCAAGCTATTAAAATTTTTATCCTAAAGAGGAAGCCTGTGCCAATTAATTTTATGTATGCATAATGTTGATCACGACTACTCTAAATGTAAATATGTTCGATAAAGCAGCGATTAAATTATTTAATTACGAAGCAGGAAAACGATTTTACAATGAAGTGCTCCATGTATACGTGGGTACTTGGTTTTATACTCTCGATAATTATTTACACGCACTGAAATTCTTAGTAATTAAACTTCCACTCACCGTTTCCCAAAAAATACTATTGGTTTAACTATTGAGATGGAATGAACAAACGAAAACTTTACATGAGCAACGTCAATTTGTCAAGTTCCCTGAGAAGCAACAAGTGGTTTAAATTAACAAAAATATAATCAATACAAAATAAAATAATCAGCTTGATTTAACTAAGTGTTTATTTCAAATTAGGTATTTCTAGCCAATCAGAATTATTTCTTTTAATAAGATATCCAATAACATTACGCATTATCATAAAAATCTGGATGAGTATTAGCCTATAAACAGGAATATCCTGTTTAATAGCGAATAAACCCCTTGTCAAGCTTATCGTACTTTAACACTCTAACCGAAAATAATATATATATATATATATATATATATAGACAGGGTGTCCCAAAACTCCTGGGACATAGGGCTACCACGTATTCTAGAGGTCAAAAGAAGTCGATTGGACCCAACTTTGTCGTATACCAAAATGTACCGTTTGCCCGTGAGAGAAGTTCAAAGTTTACTTAAAAAATCACATTTTTGTATGCTGTTTAGAAACGTGTGAACCAATTTTAATGAAATTTGGTACCTGGGCACTTCAAAGGAAGCCACTACTTTTAGTAACGAAAAAAAAACAAAGAAAATTGGAGAAGGGTTAAAACCACCCCCACCCCTGATAAATTTGTTCAGACTTTTTTTAAGGATGATGATACGATTCTATGTTTTTTTTAAGGTGAAGACTTATTCATTAGCTTCATTTTTTGACTCTTGTAAAAACTCCGTAATTCGTATAGTTTCGAAGAAAAAAAATGTTTACTCAAACACTGATAACCAAGGCTCGGATTTTATGAAAAATGCATATTCTAAAGTACTGATATGCCATCTAAATGCTTTTGTATCTATATGTATCTAGTGAAATGCATTTAAATGACACCATTTTAATTTTGCATATTTTGCATATTTTAGTGTTTTGCTCCATACATTTACATTAAATGCATATTGAAGCGTTTTTCTTCACTAAATTCTCAAAATTTAAAATTTTTGGGGTGCTTCGACTAAACCAATGCTGGATCTTAGGAATTTCCAGAAATTAGTGTTTACCTGTTTACAATAATTTTACTAGGAGAACCCAGCTAGTTAGACCCAGCTTAGTGACCAGCTGACTAGTTAAAAGATTCTAAGAAGTACCTAGATAAACAAGGCGGATGTTGTCAGGGGTAATTGTTAGTTACTTCCTTCATTTTGTGTAGTATATATACCTACAACTAAAAGAATCAGTCGATTTACCACTTCCACGTGTAGTGGTTTAAGCAAGTTTTGATAAGATAAGACCAATAATCTAAGTACCTATATCTAGATTTGTGAATGAGGGCCTCACAAACTTTTTTCTGCCAGAGGCAGTTGCTGTGCAAAAAGTAGTACTAATGCTATCTGATGCTGCTCCATACATGGAAAAGGCAGGGCAGAATTTAAAAGTTTTTTTCCAAATTTAATTCACGTAACTTGCGTAGCTCTTGGAATTAACAGAGTTGCAGAAGAAATAAGAAACCAATTTCCCATCATAAACGATTTAATCAATTTTGTAAAAAAAGTGTTTATAAAGGCACCACTGAGGATACAAGTATTTAAAGAAAGATTACCAAATCTTCCACTGCCCCCTAAACCAGTAATTACAAGATGGGGTACATGGTTGAACGCTGCTAACTCCCAACACAGTTGGCATTTATTAAAGCTAATTATAGTTTTGTAAGTACAACATTAACTCAATTACAATCGCAAGAAATGTCACTAACAGATTCACTTGAAATCGTACAAAAATTTCGGGAATGAATCAATCAAGTTAAATGTAGTATTGGTAAAACAGTATCAGAAAAGCTAAATGCGACCTTAAATAAAAATCAAGGGTACCAAACACTTACAAAAGTGAATTAAATTCTAAAAGGTAATTTTGACGATAGCAGTGATGATGTTCAATTAGATCCGACCATTCTTGCCAATTTAAAAAATGCTCCAATAACATCAGTTGATGTTGAAAGAAGTTTTTAGATTTATAAAAATATATTATCTGATAAAAGGCAGTCGTTTCTTCTGAGTAATTTAGAGAAACATATAATAATTAATTGTTACAATTATATCAAACTAAATAATAACGTAGAAATACATTATTTTTAATTTTAAGTAATTTTAAGTATTTAGTTTAATATTGTATTTTTTCTGGTTTTTGTTGTTGTAGATAAATATTATAGTAAATAATAATAAAATGAATTTTAATAAATTTCAACTTTTACTTTTTAATTAAGACTAATAATTTTGCATATAATGCTGCATATTTTACATAAATAAGTGCATATTTAACCAATTTTGAGTGCATATATATGCGCATATTTTGAAACTTTAGCGTGCATATAAATCCGAGTCTTGCTGATAACCGATATTATTATTGCAGGTTTAATTGTATTACAAAATGTAGTTGGCCGTAGACACAAAAATAAAATTTGTTTACAACAAGTGTTGTATTTGTTAGATTAGTATACAGTAAGTCTAACATAGTGATGTCTAGAGCAGTGATATTCAACATTCTTTCCTCCCGTACCTCTAGAGACACTTTTCCAATCCGGCGTGTATCCCTAAAGTTGTTGGTTCGTAATTCAAGTTATATATAATTACATTTAAAATAAATTAAATCCAAAGTAATGTATTAAATCATCCGTTTCAAACAGGCGGTTCAAATGACACTAGTGATTCTAGGACTACAATATTACAATTTAAAGAAAATTTCCTTGTCCAGTAGTTGTAAAACATTTGCAAACTAGTAGAGTCTATACCATGGGTAACTATTACTTTGCTACTCAATAGGGAGCGCTAGAAATAGAACACAATACAAGTACGCTCGGGAAAGAAATGGTTTTTCTGCAGCTCTGAGCATTCATGAAATATGTATAAAATTTTACGTACCACCTAGGATGTCTCGTACCCCCCAGTTAAATACCGCTGAGCATTATTAAGAAGTCTTAAGCAAAATAAAGTATTGAGGAAGAGCTTACAAAGAATCACCAAGATTTGTTAAGCACTCAAACGCCAACTCCTATCAGATGCGAAAGACTACGAAACTTATGTGAGAATCGTAACTGGTTAACATTCTTTTTTTTTATTAGCGTTTACCAGATCAGCATCTTACAATGTTATACATGGTATTGATAATATTTATATATTAAATATCATTATATATTAACACGAAGGTATAAATTTCCTCTATCTTAATCACTATTGATGTTTTATCTTAATCTATATCTCCCAGATCTTGCGGTAATTGGCGTTTAAGTCGGATGTGGATATTTTTCTGGCACAGCTGTCGTACGATTTCATTGCTGCTATTTTTTGGTATTTTTGATAAAATTCTTTGTCAGTCTTCTACCATACTGCTCTATAGTGTCTATTCCAAGTTCCTTTTTGTTCGTTCCTTATAAACCACGGGGAATTGATGGCAATACGAAGAACTTTGCATTGGAATACTTGTAGCTTCCTCATACTTGTTTTCGAAGTCGTGATCCATATGGGACAAGAGTATGTTATTATTGGCCTGAGAAGAGTTTTGTACATAAGATAGCACATTCTTTACGCAAAGGAGAATTTCTGTTAATTAGAGGGAATGGTTAACATTCTAATTCATGTATTCAAAAATAAATATCTTGCTTTTTAGAGTAAATACCATTGTAGTAACTATCTAATTATTTGTTAGCGAGCATTATTGGCCACACATGTTAAGTAAAACAAGATGACCTTTAAATATAGTATAAATTAGCAAACTTTACTTTCGCAACTATAAAATAATTGTTTTTAATGTTATAAACTTAGCGCAAAGCAGTTTGTTTTCCGAAGCTATTTTTGTCGGAAATATTAATTGTATTGTCAAATGTAAGGTCATTTAGTATCTCCATTGTAGAGCAAAGTCTTGGCCCTAAGACCGATCCCTGTGGAACTCCGGCTTTTATGTGACCAGTTGATGAAGTTGCATTGTTTATTTTAACTGCAAATGTTCTATTTTGAAAATAGGAATAGATGATCCGTGTGATGTAGTTCGGAATAGGGAGATGCATCATTTTGTATAGAAGGCCATTTATCCATACTCTATCAAATGCCTGCTTAAAATCCAAAAAGGCAGCTGCAGTATACTTTTTGTTTTCAAAGGCCTCTTCTATTATTTGTACTAGTCTCTGC
>JABXWE010004347.1:0-24466 GCA_014611495.1 Limonius californicus
TATACACAGAAATGTTCACATTGATTACACTTTTCACAATATTAACGTAGAGAGGTCAGCTCCATTGGAGATCCTCAATCGCTGAGTTCCTCATCATCAGACTAGAGCAGGTCTTGGGGCAGTTTACGCTTTAAGCGTTTGTGAATTCCTTTTTGACCTAGTGAATAACTCACAGCACCTGGGCACTCTTTTAGTTTATTATTAAATGTTAAAACGCACTTCTTAATAAATGTTTGTATAGGAGGTATTTTCAGTTCGTTGTGTAGCTGGTTGTTACGGACGAACCAAGGGGCATTTGTTATAATTCGAAGAACTTTATTTTGGAATGCTTGTAACTTTTTAATTGTAGAGTTTGGAGCAGCTCCCCATACTGTGCAGGCGTATGTCATTGTTGGCCTTAGAAGGGATGTGTATATGAGGAGGGCGCATTCATGTTTTAACGGGGAATTTCGATTAATTATGGGGTATAGTTGACTAAGTCTCGAATGGCACTCGTTTAGTTTTTTGTTTATATGTAATTTCCACGTCAATCGCTTGTCTAAGTACACTCCTAAATATTTGACACCCTGGTCCGCGGGGTTCCAAGGGATGGATTCGTTATTTATCACGATAGTTGGTGGTAGAGCAGGGAATCTTAGAGTGAAGATTTTGGCTTCACATTTAGTGGGGTTAATATAAAAAGATATAGTGAATTATAAGACAAATGTAATTCTATTGCTGGAAATTGGTAACACACATAGTACAAAACAAATATCCAAAACAGTAATAACTGTAGTTGAACACAGAGAGAAATTAGAACGTTCAAACAAAAGAACTCGCCGCCACTGGCTTGCGGTATTTACTTTACTACCCACACAGATCTGCGCAGACGTTCGAGTTTACAGAAATACTTGCACCTTGCGATTAATAACTATTAACAATTGGCGACTGAAGGTAGCTTTGCATTGCACAAAAAAAAAAAAGATTCGGCACTTTAAACCAGTCAAACGAATCGCGGTACAAGTTTTCATAATAACACAATAACAATTTTTACATTCGTATTCTTCAAATAATGAGTAAAGAGAGGCACAATTTGGGGTGTTCTTAGGTCCTGCAGAAGCATACAAAAATCGCTTTGCATTTGTCGCAGCAACGGCACATCCTAAGTAACGGGAAAGGGGTTCGATATTATTCCGCCTAGGGCGATTGGAAAATTCACAATGAATTGCCTTCCAAGGGTTAAAATCCACCGTTTCTTAAATCCGACACTTGTCGATGGTTCTGTTCACCCCACGGTGATAACAGCGGTACGAAAATTCACGCAATGGACACCCATTGAAAACTGAAGCCGCCCCTGCAGTACTTATTATTGGCGCGGATGTGTTAACAAGCAACCGAGTCGAACGGAGATCTTGTGATATTTCTTGTCCCGGACGAATTTACTGGCCTTTTCTATCACTGTAGTAATCACCATTATATTTTTTCCTAATTCATGTATATTAGTGATAATTTTCATTTTGCTTAACATTTTTGTTCCACGGCTTCTGATTTGCCATTTAGTTGTAGTAACATTATTTGTAAGACTTCATAGCTATTAGTTATTACCATTAGGTCCTCCGCGTATCTCAAGCTGTTTAATAGTTCTCCTTTTATGTCTATTCCTTTCCGCTTCCAGTTTAGTTCTTCACAGATGTGCTCCAGAATTGAAGTAAATATTTTCGGGGATATAGTGTCCTCCTGTCTAACTCTCTTCCTGGGGTATAGTGTTTCTTTTTCAAGCTGCATTGTAGATGACATATTTTGGTAGATGTTATGTATCAGCTGAATCTATCTATAGTATTTTCTGCATTTCTTTTTTTTTATTTCCTGTACAATTCACAATCTGTCCTAAGGCAATAAGCGAATGGTGTCATAAGGTTTAATTGACAAGCATGTGGTTAGTATCTTACAATGAAGACCTAACTAAGAGTAACTACCCTACGGTTAGTAAGTAAAGTTAGCCAAGCAAACAACTTTTTTTATCTGTCTTCTATGTTTAGGGGATCACATCGTTTTAGTCGATATGTTCTTTGGCTGTTATCTCATAGGTTAACAACAAGAGAGTTAGGATGATGCTCGAGGCGAGACAGATATTTAACACTCACGCACTTAACTTCTTCTAGCACAGGTAACACGTTTAAATCGTTGTGAAGCGTGCTGTTGGTCACAAACCAGGGCGCTTCTGTGATGATTCTAAGTGTCTTAGACTGAAAACGTTGCAAAATTTCGATATTTGAGGTACTCGCGGAGCCACACAGCTGGATTCCATATGTCCACACCGGTTTCAGGATCACTTTATACACCAGTAGCTTGTTTAATAATGAAAGTTTTGAGTTACTACCGCGGAGCCAGTAGAGTTTTGAGAATTTAAAACCTAGCTGCTTGCGTTTAGTAAAGATATGATGTCTCCAGTTTAATCGCCGGTCGAGATGCATGCCTAAGTATTTTGCTGTATCGGTTTGGGGGAATGGATGTCCGTTTAGAGTAACACTCGGACACGCCTGTTTTCTTAGTGTAAAGATTACTTGCTGTGATTTAGCTTCGTTTGCTTTAACGCGTCATTGTTTTAGCCACATTTGTAGGTTAACCAAGGCGGCTTGAAGTTTCTCTGGCGCACTTACGGGTTCATTGCTCGTTGTTAAGATAGCAGTATCATCAGCGAAGGTAGTGATGATGGTGTTAGCGGTTTCTGGGTTATCGATGGTATATATTAAATAGAGTGTTGGTCCGAGAATGCTGCCCTGCGGTACTCCTGATGGTATAGAACATAGTTCTGTCCTTTCATCTTGTTATTTAATCATGAAGTATCGATTTGTTAGATACAATTGTAGCACCTAAAAGGATGGAGCAGGTTGGATTTTAGTTTATATAGCAGCCCTTGGTGTCATACCTTATCAAAGGCCTGGCTGACATCCAAGAAGGCCGCTGAGCAGTATTCTCCGCTTTCGAATGTATTGTTTATCACTTCAACAACCCTATGTACGTGCTCTACAGTTGAGTGTTGCGCACGGAACCCGAACTGGTGCTGCGGTATAATGTCGAGATTATCGAGTATCAGCTTAAGTATTTTTAAAAATATTTTTTCAAATATCTTGGACAAGATAGGCAGTAAACTTATTGGTCGGTAGAAGCCAACTTCTTCTGCTGGTTTTCCTGGTTTTAGTTTGAGTATAATTTGATTCACCTTCCATTGCCAAGGAACGTGTCCAAACCTCATTATCGCGTTGTAGATATGTGTTAGTGCCATTAAAGCCTTTTGTGGGAGTTGCTTAACGACCTTTTCGGGTTTAGGTTTTTTCTAATCACTGCGCTAACTTCGCGTATATTTGTGAGTTGTAATGGGAGAGCCATTTGGTGCGGAGTATCTAAGTAAGTTTTAAATTCTTCCTCGTGTCGGAGGTCATCTGACAAGTAGGGTTGAAAAACGTTTTCCAAGTGATTTGCGAATGTTTCCGCTTTTTCTTTATCAGTTCGCACCCATAAGCTATCGTTTTTTCTAATAGGAGAAATGTAGTCCTGGTTTTTCTTAATTTTCGATGTCGCCTTCCACAGGGAATATTATGTAGCTTCCGTTGGTGTAAGCCGTTGAAGATATTCCTGAATTGGCTCATTTTTTTCGTTTAACAGCAGTTCTTTCAGGTTGCTTATAGCCCGGTTCAGTCTTTGTTTATCTTGGGGAGTCCTAGTGACCATCCAAGTCTTTCTGAGTCTCCTCTTTTCGTGTATAGCTTCCTATATAAATAAGTTACTTTTCCAGTAGCTGGTACATTTAGATGGTTCTTATCAATAAACTTTACAAGCTCTCGGCCTTTGGTAGTTATCAGCCTCGAGCCCCACCTGTAGTGTTTGGCATTGTAATCACCCCCCGCCAGGAATCTGTTTCAGAGAGTTCTGTAAAATTTGGTTTAGGCGTCTTCTTTGATTAAGTGTCTTGGAGGGCAATATACTGCAGAAATAGTTATTGATCCATGTGTATCTTGAATAACGATATTAGTTGCCTGTAGATAGTCTGTTTGAAATTTGGAAGCTTCATAATGTGTTAAGGTGTTCTTGATGATAATGGCACTAATGCCATGGGCGGTGCCATCGGGATGTTTTGTATCGTATATTTTGCAGTTGTGTATCATCAAATAGCTACGGTTTGTGTAGTCTGCGTTTCGGCAGTGCCCTTTCAACAACCCATGCTTCCAAGCCGTCGGAAGCCTTTTCATAGTCGACAAATGCTGCATACAGTGGGAGGTTATATTCTGTTACCTTTTCCATGAATATTTTGACTGTGTGGGGGTAGTAGTAGGTGCTGTAAGTGGGTTTAAAACCAGCTTGCTGTGTTGACTGATAGTTATCTAGTTTCTTAGATAATCAGGTGATTCTTGATCTATTTTGTATAAATGTTAAAGCAATGTGATGGGTCTATAGTTATCTATGATATTTGGTATATATTATATAAAAGACTATTGACTGTAGAAGTTTTTCTTACATTTAAATACGAAATCGTTTATTCTAAAGGCATAGCAGTTCAGACTACAAATACAAGTTTCACTGTTTTCATAACGTGTACGTATTCTAACCAGATGAAAGTTAGATTATTTAGACGATACCAGTTAAACTAATGGGCGCTAACCAACTTTATCTTTCGTAACTTCTTTTAAAATATAGTACATATAGTTCCAAATTATCTACTTAATATTTTCTTTTCTTCGCGTTCTTTGTTTTTTACCCGACATAGCGAGCTTCTCTCGTATGATTTGGTTGACCTACAGCTCTACGTGAGCTCCGAATCAGAAGAAGTGTAAACACTTCTACTCCAGAGAAGATCTACTAGCCAGAATAGCTCGTTGGTTTGCCATTGCCATGTAAGTGAAGAAGGTCGCAAAAATCCGATATTCCGGTACAGGGAATAGAATCCTAGGCCTTCAGCGTAGAAGTCTAACGCGCTAACCACTGATCCACAACCGCCTACTAAATATATACCTGTAGTATTTTTTAATGCGCACAAGTAGTCGTCCTTTCGGCAATCTGGAATAGTAACACATCACGTCATAATAATACAATAGTGCAGTCTTAGATCATACACATGTACATGGATAATACTACTCCATAAGAAACTAGGTACGTCACTGTTGTAAGGATCCCAACAAACTTTTTTTTATCTGTCTCTTTTGCCGTTGCATGACATCCAATAATGTTGTTTCACTTGTACCCTTTTCAATATTGGCGCTCGCCCAGTTGCTGTTGACGTATGGCGAGAATTACACAAATTAAACTGTCAGTGAGAAAAGTCACAAAAACACCGCATAACCTGCAAATGTGGAAACGTTTTGTGTTATTGAAATTTTTAATTTTAATCTAAAATGGTGCGAAAATGCGTTATTTGCAGTGCTCCTCAATCAAGGAATTGTTTGTTTTTATTTCCGTAGACGTAGGTAGAGTGTTCATACTTCAAAAAAGAATAATTCGAATGATGTTCGACCTTTCATCAAGAGAACATTGCCGACCAATTTTTCAGAATAATCATATACTAACGTTAACATCCATATTTATACAAAAGTGCGTCCTCTATGTAAGAAAGAACCCTAAGAACTTCCCTCTTGTAAATGATAATCACACTTACAGCACCAGATCGTGTAATAACCTTCAGATAGGTTACTATAATTTAAGCTTATACAAAAAGTCCCCAAGATACTGCTGTACCTCTCTGTATAATAAACTGCCTAGAAATCTTAAAAATATCATAAATGAAAAGACGTTTGATGGACAGTTCAAAACTTTTTTAACGGAAAATGCCTTCTATACTTTAGAAGAGTGTTTAAACCTTAGAAATAAATAAACATTATATTAGATGACTGTATTTTTTACTTTATTATTTATTTAATAAATATTTGACAGTTATAGAGGTGTCAAATAATTAATTTTGAAAAATGGTAAGAATGGTTTTGTCGCAAGATTTAAAAGACTGCGATAATTGCACTGGTTTATATTAGTTATATTTACATATTTAAATTTCCCGCCGTACATCACGCGTGAGCGCATGCGTAGATTGCATAAGGGTACAGAGAAAGATGGGTAGATATGATTTATTTGTATTAGGAAGAGAAGGAACAAAAATAGTTTGTCTGTGATATCTTTACAACACACTTTACAATCTGTTGTCACATCCATGTAAATGTGTATGATCTAAGAGTGCAGTATTAATCTAATTTATTTTTTAACAATAATTGTACCGATCCAGTACATACACAGACGCATAAAAATATGCGTATTATATAATACAGAGAGATCAAAAAAGAACTTGATTACAGCAAGCCATGACTTTTTTTTCGTAGGTCGTAGATCAAAAATATCCTATCAACTGTCATGAATACGAACAAAAAAAAAATCATGGCTTGCTGTAATCAAGTTCTTTTTTGATCTCTCTGTATATGCGGATGTGTATATGAGTATGTATGTATGTAGGTGCATAGACAAAAAGACTGTTTTTGAAGTACGGAAGAATCCAGGCGGAATATGTCGCCTATTCATATGATATGGATATTTCCGTTAAGAGCACCCTAAACTATTAGCTGTATAATATACTATGTATTTATTTAAATTATACAGGATTATTGATCGTTTAGAGTAAGTATCGACGACCTATTCGATATATAGAAAACCAAACCGAGTTTGATTTTTATTGAAGGTCCGTATGTTGTATCCTGTGAAAGGAAATATAACAATATTCCGCAATAATGCTTTGGTGAGATTAGTTCCCGCATCATAGTTAAACTCTTTGTAATCGTAGAAGCAACCATTGTCAGTAATTCTTCAAATGTTTCCGTATCATGCACAAGAAATTCCTAAAATCATTGGGGTCACTTAATCTTAAATCTTTTAAATTGTTTTCGTGAGAGTATTGTAACCTTTTTTATACCACTGCTTCATCCAGTGCCTGTTTTGTCTTTTTCTTTTATAAATTAATACGGCAATAGCTACAAAATTTAAATCTATATAATTTATTATATTCATGTAGCGGATGCAAAATGCATACTGAAAGAATAATATTAAGCCGTTTGAGCAGTATGATGTTTGTTAAAATCATTGAAACAATATATTGCAATAATAATATTGACTGTTCAAGGACCGCTTTAAAATTAGGAAGCACGTAAATAATGTTATGTTATTTTATGACGATGTGAAGAACTGGAACATACGTTCATGCAATTTAACGAAAAATCAAAACAAAAATAAACTAAAATATAATAAAACCAATGTCGATTCGCACACAAAATTTAATATATGAACTTAGAAAATTGTTGTAAACGTTTTCGGATTATCTATAATCCATCTTCAGACCAAAAAACCAAGGACAAAGTACTTGAAAATAAACATTAACGTGGAAACCAAAAATTTACGTGAGCATGCTACGACAACTTAAAACAAAACAGCCGCAACGCCGGCAGGTCAAAATATAAATTAAATAATTACATTAAACGTCAAAAGAACATATTAGAACTCATATTTAAATTTGAATTTGAGAAAACCCCAAATGAGGGGTGACATGAGAACAGATATAAATTAGGTACAATTTTTCAACGCACGGCGTTGCGGCTATTTTGATTTAAGTTGTCGTAGCATGCTCACGTAAATTTTTGGTTTCCACGTTAATATTTATTTTCAAGTACTTTGTCCTTAGTTTTTTGGTCTAAAGATGGATTATAGATAATCCGAAATCGTTTACAACAATTTTCTAAGTTTATATATTAAATTTTGTGGGAATCGACATTGGTTTTATTATATTTATTCAATCTATCCCACTATGAGACCCCTGGACTTCAACGAGTTTATAAATCAAAACAAATTAGGCTACATAATATATGAGCATGCAACAAATTAAAATTATGGGATGGATAGACAACGTGTGGGCCGCCCACCCACGAGGTGGATTGACGACATAAAACAAGTGGCCGAAAGACAATGAGAAAGAATAGAGCAAAATGGAAAAATAAATGGGACGAATTCATCAAACAATGGAATATAATAATTTGACGAAGAAGAAGTTATGTCTTTCCAGTTTTCTCTGTTCTGGACTCTTTGGTATCAGTTCAGCCCTGAGTATCTTTTCAGTTCGTCGTACCAACATTGCGGTGGTCTTCCTACGCTTCTTCTCTCTACCCAGGGTCGCCATCTTGTTATTTTTCTGCTCCACTTATCACTATATCGAGCAAGATGTCCAGCCCACTGCCGCTTAAGGGAACATATTCTCTGAGTTATATCACTAACTTTAGTGCGCTGCCTTATCCATTGGTTGGTTTTATGATCTCTAGGTGATATTCCCAATATTTTTCTCTCAATTGCTCTCTGATGTAGTACGTGCATTGTGTTTAGTGTTCTTTTATTTAATACCCAGATCTCACATCCGTAAGTGGTAACGGGGAGGATGCACTCATTATAGATTTTTGTTTTTAGTCTTGTTGGTAATTTCATTTTCATCACATAATTTAGTTTTCCGTAGGCTGCCCAGCTTAGTCTTATTCGTCTTTTTATTTCTGTATCCTGACTATCCTTCTTCAGCGTTATTTCTTGCCCTAAGTATACGTAAGCGTCCACTGTGTTAATATGTTTTCCTTCTACAATTAATGTATTCGAGTTTGTTGGTTTGTCACGATTTTAGTTTTGTTTGTATTCATTTCAAGGCCGATTTTCTTTGCTTCGAAGTTTAATTCTTCTAACATTTCTTTTAGTTCCTCTTTGTCCAGCGCAAATATGATAGCATCATCAGCAAATCTCGAGTTGTTTAGTTTTTTTCCTTGTATCGTGACTCCTTGTTGTTCCCAGTCGAGATTCTTGAAAACATCCTCCAATACCAGCGTGAATAATTTTGGCGATATGATGTCGGCTTGTCTGACTCCTCGTTGTATTTTAATTATATGTTTCGTGAGTTTTTATTCTCATTGTTGCTTTATTGTAGATGTATTTCATTAGGTTTATATACCTCTGGTCAATTCTGGCATTCCTCATTGCATTAATTGTTGCCCAAGTTTCCACTGTATTGAATGCTTTTGTGAAATCTCTGAAAGCCATCCATATATCTAAGTTATATTCGATACTTTTCTCTATAAACTGTCTGACTGTGTGGGGGTGTTCTATTGTGCTGTATTTTTTTCTAAATCCGGCTTGTTCTGTGGGTTGATAGATTTCAAATTAGTTTTCTAGTCTGTTTGTGACGATTCTCATAAACAACTCATAGATCTGTGACAGCAAACTTATGGGTCGGTAATTCGCAAGGTCAGTTGGGTCACCCTTCTTAAATATCAGGATAGTTATTGAATTTTCCCAGTCGATTGGTATTTTTCTTTGTAACAGGCATTTGTTGAACAATTTTTGTAATTCTTGTTTTGTTGTTTTCTCACACTCTTTCAACATTTCTGGTAGAATATTATCGTCGCCACCAGCTTTGCCATGCTTCATCTGTTTTAAAGCCGATTCAATTTCCTCTATTTCTATTTCCGGTAGTTCTTCCGAATTTACATTGATAATACGTCCTTTTTCTTTTTCGTTGTTATGCGGGTTTACTGCGTCGGAGACTTTTGATTTATATAAGTCTGCATAGAATAATTCTGTATTTTCCATCATGTGTTTTCTATCTGTTATTATGTTTCCTTGGTTGTCTTTCAATTTATACATTTCCTTCTTTTGACTTTTATTTCTCCTAAAAATATTCAATCCTCTATTATTTTCTATCAGTGTTTCTATCTGAAGAGTCTCATATTCTAATATATCTATCTTGGCTAATTTACGGGCAGCTTTGTTATTTTCTGTATATTCCATAGTATTTCTTTTGCACGCTTTTGTGAAATCTCGTCTTCTTTCTAGGAGGTTCAGGTTTTTTGTGAGAACTTATCAGGTTTGATTCTTGTGTTCTTGGCTACTTTTTCAGATGTTTCTCTTATTATGTTTCCTATTCTGGTGTTTGCTTTATCGATATTCTCACTGTATTGTCCTAGGTATCGTCTAACATTCCTGCTGAGCTGTTTTTTATATTCTTCTTTTTTGATCGTAGTAATATTCGATCTATTATCTTGGTCTTATTCTTAAATATTCTTGTTCTTTCTAGTTGTATATTTATTCTTATTTTACTCCTGACCATTCGATGGTCGCTTCCTGTTGAGAACGAATTTAAATCGCTGACATCTTGAACGATATTTTTGTGAGTAGAGAGTATAAAATCTATTTCATTTTTGTTTCTCCACTCGGGATAGCCCATGTCCATCATTTTGAATCTTTCTTCTTGAAGAACGTATTCATTAAGTAAAGTTTTTCACCTTCTACAAAGTTTGCTAGCATATCACCTCTCTTGTTTCTTGTCCCTAAACCGATTTCCCTATATAGTGTTCAGAATGGGGGCATCCTAATTTTCTACTGATTTTTGCGTTAAAATCTCCCCCAATTATTGTATACGTTGTTTTATGTTTTTTTATGCTTTTAGTCAGGTCTTCGTACAATATTTCTATTTCCTCATCTTCTTGTATACTGGTTGGTGCATCAATCTGTATGCATTTCAAGGTTATCTTACTATTAATCTTCAGTGGTATGTATCGAGCTAGGATAGTTAGGCAAATTGCCTTTTTTAATAAATGGAAGGATTAAAGGCAGGCCCAATTTTAAATCCGTTTTAGAATGTGTGCAATTCAAAAATGCGAATTTTATTTTGCCCTTTTTGCGTCTTTTTTAGGATTCTGCCTTTTTTGGGCAATTTCCTATTTTTCTTGCCTTTTTGTGCCTTTTATGGTATATTAAATAAAAATTTTAAGAAATCTTGTTCTTAAATTTTCAATTTAAAAAACTTTGTACTAGCAATTTTCCAAGAAAAAAGACAATTTTAAATTTCTAAAATAAATTGTAGAAAATATTATTCCCAAGCACTTAAGGGTAGAGGCTTAGTGGGTTTAACCTTTATTATTACCGGCTGAAAATTTTTCAGGAGGATTATTTTCTTGAGATTAATTTTAATGAGGGGACCAGTATTGTCAGGAGAAAGTTTTCTACTAAATCAGCCAGTTTGTCACAATTTTCGAACGTGTTAACGCCTTTTCTTTTAATTTTCTCAAGTATCCTTCAGATTTTGTAATTTTTTATTTTTTCCTGTCTTTTTTGGTAATTTTGCCTTTTTTTTTCGTTTTTGCCTTTTTTACTTTATTTTTGCCTTTTTAGTGCTTTTTTATACCTTTTTTTTGCCTTTTTGCCTGCCTTTTTCGATACTTTATTTTGCCTAACTATCCTAGCTCTAGTTATGTATGTTATTCGATCCGAAACTATCTACATTTTACTAATATAAAGGACCCATTTTTTGTGTATTAAAATACCAACTCCCCACATGCTTCTGTCTTCGTCCCCTTTGTTAAGTAATACATGTCCTGTTTTAAGTGCAATACATTCTTCTCCTTTCCTTCTGGTTTCTGCAATACCTAGGGTGTCCCAGTTTATTTTATTACGTTCGTATTTTCATTCTGTTAGTTTTCCCTCATTTCCAATTGATCTTGCGTTGTATGTTGAAATATATAGCTGGCAGCCTGTCCGTACCCTGGAATTCTTAGCACCCCCTACTTGGTTACTTGTCTGACCGCTGCCTTGGCCAGGGTTACCCAAGCTGCTGGGGACTGGGGGTCCTTGTTTAATGGTTGTCATGACATGAAAGATTAATAGCCATAATCTTCCACGCTGTCTAGGCGAGTTGGAAGATGGTTAGGAAAGGGAATGGGAATTTAAGTGGGTGGGGAAGGATTAAATTGTGGAAAGGACATGCTTCCCCTGGACTAGGAGCTGTGGGGACAACCTGAGCTAACATCCTGAAGCAGGCCTATATTTCACCGGGATCGTGAAGTAGTGCCTACAAGCTACCCTTAACTCCTGCATAGAATGTTTAAATTCTTTAAAGAAACTACTATCAATAAAAACATTATTTATTTTATTTGTGGGGATTGTAACCCCGTATCGAAGCATTTCCATATATGCAGTAATCTGCACATTTTTTTGATTATCCATATTAGTTCGAATGTTTCGTAAAAATCAGAACCTACGAAACATCCTCTATAATTATCTAAAGCAGCACAAACTTCCCGTAATACCCTACAAAAAATCTGTGGATCAATCGCTGCTAAGAAGTTTGATGTAGAAGTATTTACAAAACTAATACACTTCTGCACCTTGGCCTTACGTTTTATTTATACCCACCCCAGCTACAGAAAGTTAAAAATAGTCGAATTACTTCGACTTATGTGCATAAATATTTTATTAGTATAGTCGAATTACTGCGACTTATGCCCGTAAATAATTTATTAGTAAATGGGAATGTACACTTCACTAATTAATTGCCCCTCACTTCGATGTAATTACCAGTAAAATCAAGATGTAACGATGTTGGTAGTGAAAGAAACTAGCTGCTAACGCAATAAGAAACTAGCTATTATCAAACCGAAAAGTTTCTTGTTCATAATGATTGTGGCATGCAGAAGTTGAAAAATTATTGACGGTTGGGTGACGTCAAACGACAACCCAATCAATTTGCAGTTTTATAAAGCACCCTAAGGTGCGTCAATGACATGTAATTACTTATTGATATTACACCTTACACAGACTCAGTGGCGGAACTAGCTTCAAATACTTTTGGTAGGTATTCCATTAAGGGGGGAATAAAAACAATTCTATAGGACATTAAGGCATAAAGTAGGCGTTTGAATGATGAGGCAAGAGTACATGAAACTTTCGGCTAAACTTAATTACAAGCGTTCTTAGAATAAGCTGTTCAATACAAGCAAGATTTTTTCTGCAATGATGAAATATTTTCGGAATAAAATAGAAAAAAGGTTTACATTGATTTGAAATAAGTTTTATTTACAATATAAACTCCGTCAAGATCAATCCACATGGATCATCGATGCTCCAAACGCATTGTATCATCAAAACTCGCGATTCTTTAAGCCCTACAAAACATTTTGTAAGATTTAATTTGAACGAAAATATATTATTAACTGTGAGAGTAGCTAATAAGAATTCGTATGACCGTGGTACAGCCTAATGTCACAGATTTTAGGTTGCGCTAGTGCTTCTGCCTCGACCTAACGACTAATACCGTAGTGGTAGCTGGGACCGACGGCTTTAATGTGCTCGGAACGGTCGGACGTTTGTACCACCAAACGGGCAACCCAGTCTTGTAGTACCTAACTCAACCTGTGTTGCTTAACTTTGGAGGTCTTTGACCGGCACCAGGCGAGTGTGGCTGTGCGAGAAAGAGAGTTATGAGAATAGATGAAACCCATTAGGTGAATAAAATAGATGTATTTACACATTGCACATTTCTCTACGCTAAACCCAATCCTTTTACAAATAATTTCTCTAATTTATTGTTATTGTTGGGTTTATATAGAAGATAATCTATTAAGAATATCCCATGAGCATCCTAGAAAATATATGGCATTATATTTCCAGCAATATTTTCATTGTTTTTATTATTATTGTTTCGGGTAGAAAAGGTGATTGGGGAAGAAACTTCAATATATGGGGAATATGTTCATGTGGTTAAAATAAACAGAAAATGTTGTATACACATAGATCCGATTCTCACCCGTTACAGAGATAATGAATAAAGTGCTTTGCTTGCGTTCACTTTTGTTGTTGATTTTAACCATCTCCAAAGAAAATAATCAAGGAAATTAGTGGCCAATTCTGTAGTTCCCACGGCCAATCTACCAGTAACGAAAACGATTATTTAGATGATTTCACATATTACGACTAAAATGGGCAGGGACTCTGTTATGTTGCAAGTATTTGTTTTGCGTTATTACCAATGGTACATCTTCTAGCAGATCTGTCAGTCGATTTTCTAAAATAATTTTAAATATCTCTGTCCTGTTACACGACCATCTAACAGATCTGAGTCAAGTAATTGAATATTAATCCTACCACACCATAAGTTAAGGCTGAATCGATGCTGCAAGATTTTCATATGAACCGCGATGTTCATTGTGCCAGTTATTTAGTCCATCACGAGGAAGTGGAGCTCCATCGGAAACAAAATGTAACTGTAAGGTCCACGCTTTTCATTTATTCAATTGTAAAATTGTAGCCCCAAGGTATTATTACTGTAATAAAGATTCTGGATGCGCTGAATATAGAAAAGTTTTAACCCATTTCTATGAATAGTCTTCCATCGTTTGATCAATTTGGTAGGGGCTGCATGTTCGGAATTTCTTCTTCTACCACCACATTTACGAAGACTATCTGGAAAATAGTTTGGTTCGACACTCTTCTGTTGCTACGTTGATATTCTGCAACTGCACGATTAGCATTGCTGGTGCAGTACCCATAAATGAAAATCATATCAGCATATTCTCGATGCTATACATATGTGGCAGCCACTTCAACTTTATATATATATATATATATTGCCGTGTTACAACATGCTCTAATTGAGATACCTTAACCTATTGCTAATTCTAATAAAGCTTAGTTAAGCTACCCCGAGTAAAATGAATTATTTAATCACACATAGATCAAATACGTGGTAAATGTTAGCTTCCGATCCATGAATTTGATCTGTCGTTTCTGTGTAGCTTGACTTCCAGGTTTCAAAACAGGTTGTTTTGTTGCTCTTCATCTTTGGGAAAGCATAGAGGATACTTTTCAACCTCATCTGTGTATTCTTGAGCTGTAATTTCACTTATATTGGTAAAAACATAATTGTTTTGAAAGCTAGCTATAATAATAATAATAGGATAATAACAAGGAAGTTGCATTAAAACCATCAACGAGAAAGTACGTTCCTCATGTAGCCCCCAATCTTTATAAATTATGTTTGAGTTTGTGTTTTTGAGTAAATAAATGTTCTTCCACCGTTTATCTTCGATCTAAAGTGTTCTCTCTGCATATGTGAAATTTACGAAAATTATCAAGAAAATTAGAATTTGGAGAAGAGTTGAACGTTAGCGTGGGTTTGATCTTCATCTGTCTCAAGAAGTGTCAGAGTGTGCTGTTTTAATTTGACAAGTATGAAATCCAAACGTCAAATAATTAAATGTCATTATTCTTCAAGAAATAATGCAATTAAATAATTTTATTCTATTTTGACAATTTAAATTGACTTTATTAACTCCATAGTAACCGTCATAAAGAGTTCATGATTCACTAGTGAAATCAAAGCGTTTGAATTCACTAGTGAAAACAAACCATTTTAAAAATTTCAAAAACGAACAGATTTTTGTTTATTTCTATTTATTTACTTATTTTACAAAAATATGAACATTGAATATTAGTTTTCGCCTTTGTAAGATGAAATATAAAAGTTACAATTATTCAAATTACTAAATTTTACATCAAATTGTGGATGAAGAGGCAAATTAATGTCTTGATTAGTTTCTTGGTTTGACACGGAATTTGATGCAGAGGAGCTTGCTGCGGAATTCAAGGCAGATCTATTATTACTGATTGTTGATGATTGCTCAATGATTCTTCTCGAAATTTCGATTTTATTGTTCAGAGAATCCTCTATGTATCCTTCGACGACACTATTCGAACGCCAACCGCCGTGTCTCTTTACAACTGCTAAATCTGCCCCAGAGTCTGCTAGTAGAGTTGCACTTGAACGCCTAAAACTATGACCCGTGTATTCTAGTGGATTTGAAAGGCCTAGAAATTGTGCAATTTTTCTAGGAATTGTTGAAAAAGTGTTCACTCCTACGGGTTGTACCGTGCATTTTTGTTCTTGTAATTGATGAACAATCGTTTATGTGATATCTTTTCAGGCCGTAATTTTCTGTACTTTCGAAAAACGTCAATAGCAGAAACAGAGTTACTTCCATTGATGATGGTAAATGTTCTGGGTTTATGAGTCTTCGTGTCCGGAATTTGAACTACAAGTACGCTACCCCTGACTTCTACATCATCGACTGACATGGCCACCAGTTCACCAATTCTACATCCTCCAAAAATTCCCACGATAAAAATTACTTTTTGCAATAAATATTCATCATCAGAAGCATTATCTAAGAACCTCTCCATTTCTTCGAGTGTGAACACTTTGGATTTCTTTGACCTGTGCCCTACAGACTGTTGTTTTAGGAAAGCTGACACTTGATGAAATCTGTAACAATGAATAGTTTAAACTTCATAAATAATAATCATTGCGATATCACAAACCTGCTTATATCAATATTTTCCTTCACAGATAACATTTTCTTCAGTTGGGAATAATACGACCACAGTGATGAAGATTTAGCATATTTAGACCGTTCCGAAATATAAGCCAAAATAATTTTTTCGTTTACTCCTTTTGCATGTTTTCTCTTCCTCCACTCACAGAAATTCGTATACTCTTTTTCATATGAATGCTTGGATTTTGCTGGCACCACTTTATTCATAGCTTCCAAAGCTTCGTCCAAGACTGCTGAGGGTACAATAACTTCGTTTTCGTCTTGAACTTCTAAAATTCCAGACATTTTTGTCTCGCAAACACACAAAATCCGAAAGCGTCACAACTTTAAAACAATGTAAACAACTGGTTGTTAAGGTGTGAAAATTAGTTTCGCAGTCTACACGATTTCTCGATTGAATTTTTTTTAATTCCAATTTGAATTTTATTCATAAAATCCGTCAAAATGGAATAAAAACATATAAACACCATGTGAATCAAACATATTTATTCACTCAAAGAAATGATCTCACTCGCACTGCGTGCTCGTGATCTCAACATCTTTTCGTGAGTAAACGTATGTTTGATTCACTTGGTGTTTAATATTTATTAATTACAACCAGTAAAAAAACAAGGTTGTTCAGAGAAATAAAAAGTGCTATAGAATAAAAGGAAGTTCGTCGAAATTAAAAGTGCCATAATAAATAAAATTATTGGATTCATACACAATACATAACTGAAAATGAATTTTGAGGTTTGATGTGTGGATTTCGAATTTACCAATTCAACAGACAATTACTGGTGTTTTAAAATTGGGAAAGCGCTTACCTGTGTACATCTGATTGCTGTTTTTCTGGATTTGGACATCACCAACTGCAGTTATCAACGTTTATTTCTGCCAACAAAAGCGACGACGCATTTTTTACTTAACGGACAGTGAGCCTACGCGACACAAAATGGGGATTGCTACGTAGCCCGCCACATTGAATTTTTGAATTTAGAGAAAACGGGTACGAGGTTTAAAGTTACAATAAAAAAAATTAAAAGAGCAAATAAATAAAACCTTGTAGTTATTTATTGTCTTGAATTTGGTGTGACATATTTGATTTATGTTTTATAAAAGGGAAAGCACAGATAATTGAGATTTGAGTTTGATATTTGAAATTGTGATTTGAATTTCTTTATGTTTTCTTTTGTTGTGCATGTTTGTTGCTAGTTAGAAAAGGTATATAGAGCGACCAATTGTAGCAGCTTTCATGAGATAAACTAAAAAAGGTTTGTGAGAATATTTGACTTGTGTTGGTTAAACAATTTATTGATTTGTATATTTTTAATATCCATTCAAGAAGGGATATCTTGTTTAATAGTTTAATTTGCTTATGGCGCCCAACATAGTAAGTTTAACCAGGCACAATTTTATATGCTGTATTTAATTTATTTAAAACCTCAAAGTAGTATTATAATAATTATTTTAAAATAAAATAGGCGGACCACAGCAATATACATACAGCGAGTTTGTTACGGTTGTCGCCGTCTCTCGCATCCTAGTCGCCATGCTTTTCTGTCTTGTCATTCTTCCTGTAAATTTCTACTGTCCGTGGCTTCTCGTACTTCATTAAACCACGTTCTTCGTGGTCTTCCTGTTTTCCTACGTTCATGTGGTTGCCATTCCCAAATTTGTTTTGGTCACCTCTCATCTGGCATTCTCTGCACGTGTCCGTACCATCTCAGTCTTTTTATTTCAATTATTTCTGTGACGTCAACATCTACTTCCATTACTTCCCCGATATACTCGTTTCTAAATCTACCAACAAAATAAATCGGACAATTACAAAACGAGAATCTATTGTTTAGCATTGCATGCTTAAAGTGAAATAACACCTATAGGAGCGTAAGTAAACAAAGCTGTAGAAGTATTTCCAAATCTCGTGAACAGTTGCGCAGTAGACTAGACTAGACTACGCCGCGTAAACTGTACGCAAGATCGGCCTAAAAACATTAGGCTACCAGCGCAATGGCGATTGTGGTGATTGACATTTCAGTTGCACGTGGCGTTCTTAGCAGGTGGTGTTTTTTTGCGATTTCTATTCCAGTTTTAATTATTTCTACTTCAAAAACAGTCTTTTTCAAGACTCCACATATTTTTTATTATTATTGGGTAAGTACCAATGCCGTTTTTATTAATTTGTGCTAAATAAAAGTGTTTACAGGTTGTTTACATCATTTAACATGAGTAACACAAATAGAGTAGTGCATAGCCAGGGACGAGAAATAATTTATAATGTTTATAAGTTTATGAAACAAGAGAAAGAGCAAGGGGAAGTCGTGATTCCTTTGAGTGATTTACAAGAAAGAGTGTCTCAAGCAAGTGGTGTTTCTTTAAGTACTGTAAGAAGAATTATTCAAGAAGCTGCATCAAAACCAGAAGGTAGTAAATTTACGTCTCCAAGGAAGTCAATTAATAAACCAAAAACGAAGACTGCGACAGATGAATTTCAAGAGCGGATTATACGGAATGTTATTCATACTTACGCCAGCATTCACAAAAGAAGGCCGACCATGCGAGCAGTTTTTGAAGCAGTTAAAAATGATAACGGCGTCGATTTTAAAGGGAAATTATCTTCTTTTAGGCGTGTGGTGCATAAGATAGGCTTCCGCTGGAAAAAAACTCAGGACAATCGTAGAACACTTATCGAAAAACCAGATATTCGTGTCAAGCGAACAGAATTCCTGCGGCAGCTGAAGAAGTATAAAGAAGAAGGGCGAAATATTGTGTACACAGACGAAACATATTTACATAGTTCACATACGGTTCCTAAGGCTTGGGACGATGGTACAAATAAATGTTTAAAAGCACCAGTGAGCAAAGGAAGACGCCTTATAATTGTTCATGCTGGGGGTGCAAAGGGTTTTGTTCCGAATGCCCTCCTAATTTTCAAATCGGGACTAAAAACCGGAGACTATCATGACGACATGAACCACAAAAACTACGTGAAGTGGCTAAAAAAAAATTAATTCCTAATTTAGAAGAAAATTCTGTTTTAATTATTGACAATGCATCGTATCACAACGTAACAGTTGAACCAAATCCAACTAGCAACTGGAAAAAGGCTGATATGCAGAAGTGGCTGAGGGAAAGAGGATTATTTTTTGAACAGAAAGCAACCGTGCCAGAACTGTATGCCAAAATATTGTTGTATAAACCAAATCACAAAAATTACGTTATCGACAAACTTTTGGCAGACGCAGGCCAGTCACTGCTACGTTTACCTCCTTATCACCCCGAGCTGAATCCAATTGAAAAAATGTGGGCGTTAATAAAAAATCATGTAGCTGCCAATAATGTTACATTTAAGCTTGAAGATGTACAGAAGATTGCAGAGGAAAAGTTTAATAGTGTAGAGGTGCGAGAATGGGAAAACATTTGTTCTCATGTGGAAAAAGTGGAGAATGAATACCTAGAAAGAGAGTACATTATAGATGAAGTGAATGAACTAATTATACAGATAGGTGACGAAGACAGCGACGATTCTGATTTTCTTTCATCGTCAGAGGATGAGACTGACTTGGGTTGTCAGCAACTGCTGTAAATTTTTATAAATTAATTTGTAATATGCTAAAACTTTTAGATGATCTAATACTGTAATACAATTTACATTTAATAATATCAAAACAAAACTTAAAACCTAAAATTATATTTCAGATTACTTAAACTTGTATAAAATTATATTTAAGGATTACACTTGTATTTGATGGAGGTGTCGACAACTGTTGTAAATTTATATAAATAAATTGGTAATTATATATTAAAAGTTTTTCTTGATTTAGTCATATTCTAGCTTAGCACAACAGGTCAAAATCAAATTGCAGGTTTTTAAATTTATTGTTGAAATTTAGCTCTATGTTTTTAATAAATAATCTAAAATTACAGTAGTTTGCGGTTTTTCTTTTAAATCAATCATTAAATTATTTTTATCCTAATTAGAATACTAGGAAGGATTTTGGTTATTTTTATGTGAATTGTTTAATTTTTATTTCCATAACCTAGTAACTTTATCTTTTAAATTCCGCGCGCCTTAAGGTGGTCAATGTTTTTCAGTTTCACTTAAAACGTCCCTTTCTTCGAAATTTAGGCTCCTCCCTCGCGCAGGTCACCGTTCACGAGATTTGGAAACATCTCTACCACGGAGAGAAAAATAAAAATTCCACCTATTTACCTGCACAATGCAGATAAATTAAAATATCAAGAAATTATCCTGACCTCAAGAAAATAGCCAAGAGTGAATTCACCACCGTAGCTAAAAATAAACAATTACGAGTAAATCTTACCAGCATAGAAGATTACCGAGCGGTGACTAAACATTACAACGAGACCAAACTAAACTATCACATATTTAGGGACCCTGAAGTAAACAACTTATCTATAATAATCCGGAACGTCTCCGTTTCACTTACTGAAAACGAATTTAAAGATGAGTTAACAGCCTTAAATTACCCAGTACTGAAAATTGCCAGACTACAATAAGAACAGATACCCGATTCCATTATGTGCAGTGGATCTTAGTAATACTCAACAAGGCAAGGAAATATTCAATCTAACAAAGCTAAATTACAGCATCGTAGAAGTTGAGATAGGAAGAAATACCAAAGAAGTTCCTCAGTGCAAAAAATGCCAGTTGTGCGGACACACCCGTAACTACTGCCAATCACAAGCACGTTGTGTAAAGTGTACAGGCAATCATTTATACAGGGTGTCCCGCATAGATTGCATAATAATGCACTGGCGTGTTCTTTGGCCAAAAAGAAACAAAAAAGTCCTAATAAACATAATATATTCGCAAATGCATAGTTTCCGAGATAAACACTGATTTTGTACCACCGGATATGTACCGACTTATGTATTGTATTGTATAATCTGAACATTAAGTAGGCTTACTACTTAAGCGAAAAATTCGGCAATAACTGGATTGGGCGGGGTGGTCCGCTGCCATGGCCGCCTCGTTCACCAGATCTAAATCCGCTTGATTTTTGCATATGGGGTTATCTAAAACAATTAGTTTACTCTGAATCAATTCATGACCTGGATGATTTAAGAAATAAAATTCACTATGCTTTTAACCAAGTCAGGCAAGTTCCGGGGATTTTTGAACGAATACGAAGCTCTTTTAGGAGAAGAATTCGTGCATGCGTCGAAGAAAATGGTAGACACACTGAACATCTTTTGTAACAGTTTATTTTAGTTTTTAGTTTAACGTTTATTGCTTTTGTTGTGAACATTTTTTTAATCAGTGTTTATCTCGGAAACTATGCATTTGCCAATATATGTTTATTAGGACTCTTTTGTTTCTTTTTGGCCAAAGAACACGCCAGTGCATTATTATGCAATCTACGCGGGACACCCTGCATAGCGACTGCTCTAAACGATCCGGAGAAGATCGTCAGTGCGTAAACTGTCTGGAAAAGCACCCCGCTAACTACAAAGGATGCAGTTACTATGTTAAGATTAACCAGAGCCAAACTAGAAGCTCTAGTTATCGCACACAAAATAGATTATACTCCCAAACTTTAAGCAATAGACAAGAAAATAAGGCTAATGAGTCATTTTCCCCTGGATGTTCTGCACCCTAACCCAACACGACAGCAGCGGATGGACAACAAGAATCAGCTGACTTCATCACCACCACATTAAAGAAAATAATTGAACTGCTAATTCCCCATTTAGATAAACTAATGCCATTTCTAACAACACTACTTCCAACATTGCTAGTCAATGGATCAAAATAATGCCCCTGTTGGATTTATTATGTTTTAGTTAAACTTTGTTTTATTATAGACTTTTTTACATGAAAAAGGTGAAATGAATGAATAATAAACATGGACGCTTACACTGCTATTCTACGTGTCTTACTTAGATCTATTGCACAGTCCATTTTGGTCATATCAAGAAAAAATACTACAGCTAGTTACAAATAACATATACAGACAGATTCAAATATAAAATTCCAACACTCCCACTTATTTGGATCTTAATACACCAATTTTGCTACATAAAAACTGAAACTGCTGTGTCGGTATAGGTTTTGTAAATATATCAGCTAGTTGGCTTTTAGACTCAACATATTTTACCGAGACATCACCTCGTTGATTGACCTCCCGAACAAAATGAAAACGGACATCAATATGTTTGGTTTTCTTATGATACTCATTATTACATGCCAGTTTAATGGCAGACTGATTGTCAACATACGTGGGTACTGTTTTAAAAACAAATCCTAATTCACTAGTAAAATTTCGCAGCCAAATCGCTTCTTTTGTTCCATGAGCCAGGGCAACGTATTCGGCCTCCGTTGTCGAAAGTGCAACTACGGGTTGTCGTTGAATGGACCACGAAATTGCACCTTTGTTCATTAGAAATACGTATCCACTCGTAGATTTACGAGTATCACTGCAGCCAGCATAATCTGCATCTGTAAAACCAGTTAGCCCTAAAGAACTCCCACTATAACCGTAAACAATACCGTAATCTAAAGTCCCTTTTACATAGCGGATTATACGTTTCACTGCTTGCCACTGCTCGACACTCGACACCATAATTTGTCAAAAACTGACTGGCTTTATTCACTGAAAATTCAATGTCAGGTCGACTTACTCTTGCTGCACAAAGAAGAGCACCAACTGCTTCACGGTACGGTATAGCTTCCATCTTTTTTCTGAAGTTATCTTCTCCTGAAATCTCCCCTTTTCTCCCGTTTTCCATTTTCAGCTGGTGTGCTCACTGAATTAGCATTCTCCATTCCAAATCTCTCGAGTACTTTTTCAAGGTACGCTTTTTGTCCAGTTTTGATTGTGCGATTTTTCCGATCACGCTCAATTTCAAGTTCAATAAAGATTTTGGCATCTTCAGTAGTAATTTTGAATTTACATTCGAGGTTGGCTAAAACCTTCAAGATTGCAGTTTTTGATGGCGACACAAGGAGGCCATTATCTACATAAAGGGCCAAATACACTGTTTCACCTTCAATGCAGCCAACAAACACACAATTATCACCATCAGTTGCATTAAAGTTAAAGCATTTCAAAAATTGTACAAATTTTGAGTTCCAACAACGCAGAGATTGTTTAAGGCCGTACAAACTTTTATTTAATTTACAAACTGCATTAGGTTGCCTTTTATCCTCAAAACCGCGGGGCTGTTCCATATATATTTTCTCACGTAATTCCCCATAAAGAAATGCGGTTTTAACGTCAAATTGAGCAATCTCAAAATCATTTTCTGCAGCCAAGGCCAACAATGGTCTAACTGATTCATAACGTACTACAGGTGCAAATGTGTTAAAATAATCAATTCCTTCTCGCTGGGCATATCCCTTTGCAACTAGTCATTGCTGTTTTCCACTTCAGGTCATCTGAAGAACTGACTGCTTCTTCATATGTAGCAGGAACTACATCTGCCATAAACACATAACCATTGTAGCGAACTGGTCTGCGTAACTCCCTTCTATCACGCAGTTCTCTCCCTGGTGGCTCAACTTCAGCTTCTTGATTTGCTTCTTCAGGTTGATTTGGACCTGCATCTTCAAGAGCATTTTCATTCAAGAACGGCTGGACGTCATTTTCAACATTTTCTTCATAGTCATCAACTCCAAAATCCAGTGTAACTGAAACATTTTTATTTAGTTCATTTTGGATCATCTGCAAAGCTTCACTATTTTCATTAAAATCCACATTACAACTAATATGTATCTTACGACTCTTGGGGTCCCACAATCGATAATTTTTAGAGTTATGTACCATTGTATCCTACTAATACAATTTTCACACTTTTTACATCAAATTTTTTTCGTTTTTCCTTTGGAACGTTTAGATAAGCATCACTTCCAAAAATACGGATGTGCTTCATTTCTGGTTTGTGCTTGAACCATTTTTCGTAAGGCGTTACTCGGTCTGATTGTTTGGAAACTGTTCTATTTAAAATGTAAACAGCTGTATTTACAGCTTCACTTCACAATTCATTTGGCACATTTTTTCCAACAATCATCGTCCTAGCACTCTCAACGATGGTGCATATTTCACGTTCAGAACGTCCATTCTGTTCATGAACATAAGGTGCCGATAATTCGTGAATAATTCCCTTGTCTTGAATAAACTTTTTAAATTCAAGTGATAAATACTCTAAACCATTATCTGAGCGTAACACTTTTATATTTTTGCCAGTTTGTTTTGCTACTAGGGCTTCGAACTGTCTAAATCTTTCAAGAACTTCACTCTTCTGTTTCAAAAAATATACAG
>JABXWE010004348.1:0-54607 GCA_014611495.1 Limonius californicus
AAATTTCTGCGCACGCCACTGTCCTACGTTATTAAATAGCTAAAACATGTTTTATTAACGTTTTCATCATTATCATTGATTTATTGTTTTGCAAAATCTATTAAATTCTAGGAAGGCATTATTGAATAAAACTAAAGCAGCAATAGACAATTTTATGATCAGGCAGACGCTTGATTTCTTCTTGGCGAGAAATAGCATTGTCTACTACAATCGAAGCGGCAGTTTTTCTCTTGGTTAACCTACAGCTATTTGATGACTATTTTAATTACTTTGCATTACGAGCCGTAAGTAGAACTTTTAAGGCCTACATTTATTGCCTAGCATTGTATTTTAATTGTTATACACCACATTGTATAAAGTTTTGTATGGTATAAAAGCTATTTTGTAACAAGATATTCAACTTTGCAAGACTAGTTCAGATTGTTTCCGTCTTTAAGTACTTAGAAGTCATTTTTAGGTGGTCTTAAATGATTGCTCTCAATAGCGATTCTGGGAGTTGTGTTGAAAATATTGTGTATAATAATTGGCGGGTCATGGTTTTCATTTTTTTTTATAATTTATTTGTTATATTTAATTAAATTTGAAATAAAAATTCTGATTCCTATGCCGCATTACACCAGGAAATTATAAACTAGTACACACATTTTCATATTTACCACTTAATAGATTATTATAAAAATGAAGACAAATATACACCCTGTATAATTAGTTGTCCGTATAATCATACAATATTGATATCAATATAAAGAAAGCTAAATCTACAATAATATTAGCTCGATACAGTACCGTTAAGTTTTTCCCAAAGTGGAATTTTAAATGAGAACTCCAAGTAGTCCCAGACGTCTTCGGTGCTACCAACACTAACCAAGATTGCCAGACAGAAGACAAATGTCAGCAAGTAGCTGCTTAGCATATCTCAGTGACATCATCACGCCATTTGCAGTTACAACACGCTATAAATATTGCTATTCGTAGGAAACGTAGAATTTTGCGTTGTTTATAGCATTTCTAACGCCACCTGCAGCTCATCAGGTGTTTTCCGTGGGTGAATATGGGAATTTTTAATGTTATCTTCTCTCATTTGGATGTAAAGGTGTAAAATGAATTAAGAAACTTGTATTGCTAACGAAGATAATTTTACGAAGTTATGGTGGAGTTGGGCGACAGCAATAATTTTGAAATGTTATGTTGTTTTAATGCTGTAAAAACAATATTAATTTTTGATAACGGTGCCTTTTAAGAGTAATATCTGGATATCTATAATAATAAAATTTTTATATTGCGGTTTGTTTTAAAGCTTTAATATCGAAGTTTCAGGCGATACTTTATTTCTGGACAGTTCAAAAGTTCATGGTCGATTTAGTATCTACAAAAAATATGTTATCTGTATTGTTGATTAAGATTCTTTAATTAGGGATCTCGATATAGATCCAAATACATTTAATACAAATGATCTAGATCCGGATCTCATATTCATACCTACTCATGGATCTAGATCAAGATCCTATAAGTAGCTGTACAGCAATTACAGATTATTTTCCATTTAATAATTTCTACTGCGTTCTTCTATTACATCTTCTTAAAATAAATCATATACAAATAAATTTTAATATACAGGACGTTCCGTTAAAATAGAAAATTGAGAGAACAAACATGGTAATACAGAAATATAAAAACTATAAAGTGTTCCAGAAAAACATAGTAGAAACATGAAGAGTAGCCCTACAACAAAGTCGAGGTTTTCTGTTCAAAATAATCCGTGTACCAACACTTATATAAATCTCTTATGGGCCGTTTAAAATTTCGTAATTTCTGCATAACTTCTCTGTTCTTCTCTTTTTTTATGCATACTGTAGTGTATGAAAAGTTTAGAATGTGTCATGATTATTTTTTATGCAAATTGTGTAAGATATACTCCGACAAAGCTAGCAATACAAATAGTATTTACATTAAATCATTAGTTTATTGTTACATTCTTATAAAATGGTATAAATTCTGCCCTTTAATATAAGAGAAGTTTCCACTAATTCACTTTGGTTGACTAATATTACACTACCATGAGGTATAGAGAAAGATCAAAACTCTATTTTATAACATTGTTGCCTTTGTTTTCAATAAAAATAAAGTTACCTATTAATGGCATTCTCTTTAATGTTATTCTCGGGTCTAGACCACAACGGCCACCGGTTACAACGGCCAAACTTCCGGGTGGCCGTTGTGACCGGTGGCCGTTGTGGTCTGCTCCCTTATTCTCTACCCAAATAAAGTAATAATAATTAAAGCCAGAATTTAATCTTAAATTGAAGTTATTCCTTACTCTATTTTCGCAACATCACAAAAAAAGTTAATTATATTAGATATTGGATCTTTAAATCCAAATAATAAAAGTCCATTAAACTATATTCTAGGTACAGATACACAAGCTTCGTGTAAAATAATGTACATTAAGATACAAAATCTAGATAATAAATTTATTCTAAATGCAGATGCTAGAAGATTCAGATACAAGATCATCCTACATCGTCATATTAAATTAAAATACAAGATCTAGAGGCGAAATCCAAATGTTGAGTTGAGATACTAGATCCAGATGCGACGTTCAGATACTAGACTCACACAGTAGAACTAGTTACTAGATTCAGAAACTAGATCCATATACTAGCTCCAGTTACCAAATCATATACTAAATCTCGGTACTAGATTCAGACAGTAGATGTAAATACTAGTTTCACATACTAGATAGTGTATCTAGATCTAGGAGGTACCTAAAGTTGATTATTCTAAAACTAGAAGTGACCAGGCAGATAAAAGAATTTCAAGTAAAGAAAGTATAGATCAGATACTAGATACAACTACTAGTGCCAGACACTAGATTCATGCAGTGTATCTAAATCTAGTAGCTCTAGAATCTACGAAATCCTGATTATTCTGAAATAAGTATTGACCAGGCAGATACAAGAATCTCTCTTATGATTACGATTTTAACAACTTTTTCCATTACATCCTTAAGTTGTTGCGTAGATACCTTTGCAAATAAATGTTCTTCATGTATGAATGTAAGATCCCGGGTTGCGCACATTCGTCGCCCGTTCCCGTACGATCAGGAGAGTTAAGGCAGCGATGGCTCCGGACAGTACTTGGATGGGTGACCCGAAGGTTGTGTTAACGCGGCACCTCTCTCCCGAGGATTGATCACTATGGGCGAGTAGATCAACAACCTCCCTTATGGGGGAGACCCTTGCCCAACAATGGGATATTGCGGGCTAATAAAAGATGAATGTTTATGTTTTATAATTAATTTGGAAATTATACTTTATTTGCGGAACTCAAAAGGGTTACTTGAAATTGTCAAATGGGTCACTTGAAATTATTAAATAGGTCACTTGGTGACCCGCGGGTCACAGGTTGCCGACGTCTGCTCTAGATGCTACCCAATGCTGATTTTTCTGAAATAAGTACTGACCAGACAGATTCAAGAATCTCATTTAAAGAAGGTGTCGATGCAGATACTACGTTCAGACGGTGTATCTAGTTCTAATAGATCTACATGCTAGCCAATGCTGATTGTTCTGAAATAAGAATTAATTACGCATATTTATGTAAGAATTTTATGCAAAAAAGTGTAGAAATTAGTTTCAGAAACTAAAGCCAGATACTAGATTCAGTTAGCAGATTCAATACTAACGCCTGGTATTAGATTCGCTTACTAGATTCATGCGGTGTATCTAAATCTAGTAGGTTTAAATGCTACTCAATGATGATTATTCTGAAATAACTATTGACCAGGTAGATAGAAGAATATCATGCAAATAATATGCAAATCGAGATACTAGATGTACTGCATAACACAGATTGTTCGTTGATTCAAATATCCATTTATTCGGTTCTAACGAAATTTATATGCAGGTAATTGCCTTGTTAGTTCCTAGTTAGTACCTATCATTTCTAATTACTAACTGCTTGGATGTGGTTTGAAATACACTAAACATTCTTGAAATTTGAAGCTATAGATACAAGAGAGGCTTAAACAGTGTTAGAGAATATTGGGGATTTTTATACGATTAATGATCAAAGATTCAGATTACTCTATGACCTCTAAAGTTGTGTAGTAAATATAACAAAACTAGTTCTTAAAAAGATAAGCTTTAAAATATAAAGTTGTAAAGGGTATTGAGCAAACAAAAATGCCCTAATATACAATTCCAAATTATAAACTTGACAGATAACTCAAAATGCTTTTAAACTGGACGTTCATTTCAGTTATTAACTGCCCAATTTAACAAGGGGAATTAAAAATTGACAGACATGTCAGACAAAGAAAAGCAGGAAGAGCACAAAATATTAATAATTAATTAAACCCTTGACATGATTACGTTCATTTAATGCCTAAAGCTTAGGCCGATTTTAGAATTAATTCCATAATCTGACGTTAAATGTGTCATATTAGATTTATCTGGCTTGACAGCTATCCCAAATTGTACTTTTGCATTTATCGTATAACAAGAAGCGAGTTAAGCTTTTTATTTCTGGTTTTCCATTCACTCTAGTATATTTGATGTTTGCACACCGTTTAGAGGAAGAAAGTGAAAAACTCCCATTGTATGGCAGTGGCGTGAAAAAAATGGTAGCCTTGGTAAAACCAAGTTCGTGGTCGTCAAGTCGCAAGAATTGCAGTGATAATAACATTGTAGTAAGTCAGAATTATTTATGCATTTGCATTGTTAACTTCTGTTCATATTTTCAAGCCTGAATGCAACGACATTGTGAATACTATCTCGGTGCATTATATTCATACGCGCAATAAGAAATGCACTTGGTAATAATATAATAGTATTCCTTGAATTATATCACAATGGTAATGGGGGCTTTGACTTTAGGGCGCACAATCTTCGATTCTACTTTTTTCCTAAATCGCTACGTCTAGTTGATATCCTGACTATAGTAAATATTTTTATCACGTCTTTGCAGCAGAAATTTCCATGGATAATTGCTTACTGTAAAATAATAAGATGCTTTAGTTCTTTTTACTTGAAATCGAATTAAACATTCAAGAACGTTTAGGTTTAATTTCAGATTCCGTTTAAAAAGCTGCGGAAGTTGTAAGCAACATCTGGCAGAATTCACTATAATTATAAGTTACTTGAGGCTTTATTAGATACTTAGTATAAGCTGTCAAGTGGATTAATTAACAATTTCAGTAAAAACGAATAAAGGATTTACTTTAATAATTCAATTTATTACGCCAGTTTCTCCCAAAGTTTATGAAATAAAGCAACACACACCTGAATACAGAGTGACCACAATCTATGGTATCATTGTTATAATACTTTTTTCAAAGCAGTTATGCCAACGAAACAATAAAGATAATTATTCATAGAAAATAAAACATATTAAATACCTAGAGCTCCAGAATGGCTTTACAATTAAGTTTGTTATTTATAAAGTCTTAAAAATATAATAAATACCTATCCAAAGAGATAGAAAATGTTCCAACATGGATTGTGCTAAAGTTAGTTGCAAATCTATGAACAGTATCAAATCTAAAACAATCAGGTAATAGCGAGTTTTATGCAATTCAAAGTTTTTATTCAATATCAATTCTTAACAATAGGAAAAAATAACATAATAGATACGGAATGTTTCAGAATGGATTGTGTAAACCATAATAGTGAATTGTACGTTCAGCACGAAGTCCTAATGAATCACTTAATAGTTCTTCTTCTTCGAGAGCTTTATCTCTTACGAGACGTAGCGATCTTTTCTCCTATGGCTGTGTTGCGCGTTTAAAATACCACAGGCATAGAGGACCTACAGCTTAACGTGGGCTCCGAACCACGGGAAGTGTAAACGCTTCTACCCCAGAGAAGGTTTACTAGGCAGAATACCTCACTGGTTTGCCATTGCCTTGCGGGGGAGAACGGCCGTTAAAAATCCGATGTTCCTGTACTGGGAATTGAACGCAGGACCGTCAGCGTAGAAGTCTAACGCGCTAACCTCTAGCCCACGGCCACCTTACTTACTAATTAAGTTTCATAAACTTTAATGTTTTATTACATAAGGGACTTACACATTTTAAAATATCTAATAAATACAGATTGCGCTAGAAGGATTTTCGCTAAATTCAATTATAAATTGAATTACCACATCAAAGTCTTCAACAATCAGAAACAACATATCAAGGGAATAAGATGTGTCGCCGATGACGTTTCGCCGATGCCGTTTCGCCACTGACCCGTTTCGCCACTGACCCGTTTCGCCGACGATTACAAATTTTACTTTTACACAATTTTTTTAGTGTAATGGTAGACTAGACTATCTTTATACACTTCTATACAGGGTGATTTAAATTCGAGGACCACCGTGGGGAGCTCGCCTATTATAAGTGATGTAATGTTTTTGTGACACTCATAGGACTTAAAAATAAGCAATATTGTCCAAATTTCTATCACTTATAATAAACGAAATACCCATGGTCGCCCTTATTGTAAATATATTTTATAATAAACATAATTGTTTGGTGAATTGAGTTAGTTGTAATAATAAAATGGGTATGTACTTTTCATAATAATAGCCAGTGTAGTCCAGTGATTAGAGCACTGGGCTCCGGTGCGGAAGATTGGGAGTTTAAACCTCCTACTCGACCTACTCAATGCTTGGCGCGCAGCTTACCCAGTCCCTTTAAATAATTGGGTACTTGCGTTCGAATACACAAAGGGTAATAATGAGGTTGTCTAATATGTGATGCTCACCATATAACCACGTGTCATTAATTTTGACTAGGTGTGAGAGCAAGGATATAGGAGCTTCCGCCTTGCAGGCCAAACCCCTTCATGGGGTGTAGAGCCTCACCGTTATTACTTTCTATTCATGATAACAATATGAATACAGTTAGTGAGAAATCGGCCGTCGACAAAACGTCGTAAACCCAAAGTTCTCTAATTCTAAAAAATGAAATAAAAATTCGTAACTGATACAGAGTGTTCCAGAATGACTTAGATTCATTTATTGGGCAAAATGCTTAAACTTAAAAAATGTATTATGTATGTAGTCTAAAATAAACTCTATTCCTTAAAAGTAGAAGAAAAATATATAATAGATACAGAGTGGTGAGTCTTAAAATGTGTCACGACAAATTTATGGAATACAAACGAATTTTATTGCTCAATAGTAGGAACAAATATATATAAAATGTTTCGGACTGATTTGCGGTATACATAACGGTGAATTCTCAATATAAATATAATAAATAATAAATATAAATACATAAATATAGCTCCATAACTGCATTACACATTTTATAGGATGATTTTCTAAATAAAGTACACGCCGCTCGTAATCATGTTGGGTATTGTGTTATTATCGGTTTATGTTATCAATTTTTTCTTTGATTGTTTTCGTTCACCAGCAGAAACCATATTTGCATGCGTTTTTTTGTTTGTATTTTCAAACTCGGGGGGTCTGGGACCTCTCTCGTAAGTTATCAGCCAGCAGGCTGGTTGGCAGCAGCTAAATCAGTTCTATTCGTACTTTTTGCAATGGATAACGTAAAAAAGACGTGATCTTAGCTTAAAACGAAAAATAAACTTCTTAAAACAGTATGATAAGTTGCCGAAAATAAGCCACCGAAATGTAGCAGCACATTTAAACATTTCCAAACCAGTTTTATGTAACATTAAAATAACGTGTGAATTGAAGACGCTGTAAAGAAAAATGATAATTTAAACGAAATCTTAGGGGAAAAGGTGATCAAATGGAATGTGCATTCAAACTTAGCTAAAGTCCGTGAACATGATGCACCAGAAGATGAAACAATTTGCTCAGGAATCCCCTCCTCTCCCCCAGTATGTTACCGACTCGCCCCCCGTAACTACAAAATTAATACAAAACTTCCCACCATGAAAGATGGAAATAAATGGTAGCGTGTTACGCTACGTTGATAGTCAGCAACTCTAGAAAAAGGTATAGGTTGAAAATAATACAAGGAAGAGATCTCGCATGCCATTCGTTGTTTAGCAGTTATTAGTGGATACAACTATTTCATCGGTCATATGGATAGCTAGAAAATATCAAGTTATTCTGTCAAATATTTGTTTGTATAACTACAGTTATCATTTATCATTTGCAACTGTCTCTAAGTGTATACTACACGGCCTTCAAAGCCTGCAAAACGACTATCCCACTGAACGCCCAAAATTGCAGTAATACCAGAAATCATTGAAAACATCTATGATATAGGTTAAGAGCATCGCTATCAAAGAAGGCAAAGTTTTTTGAAACGTTAATAATGCTCAACATTTAGAGGAGTGTACTACGCTAACGTCGCTAACCTTTTGAAACAATTATATAACAATATTTGTGTAAAGTACCAGGTTTAGCGAAGGTAAGGTAATTTTCCATTAACGCTGTGCAGGCCCCATGCAAATGTCGTTTCCATCTCTTACAACTTAAGGAATTGAAGTAAGATTTGCTTCCACATCCTCCTACTTCATCTGATTTCATTCCGTATGAATTTCATGTATTCTCACAGCTGAAGAAATGTTGTTATTGGAATAATATTTTAATATTTTAAACGAACGTTTCGTGATAGTAAATATGTATAATGATTTTCGAGCATCATCGACCTAAGTATATATTTCTGTACAGGAAGATTATATTGAAAAATAAATATACTGTCAAAACTATACAAACCGTTTTTCTTATTTCGTTTCAAGAACATTTCAAATAGCCCTTGCAGAAATACTATTTTTAATAGACTTATATGTTCTTCACCAACAAAATACTGAAGAATTTAAGATTCGCAAGGTTTGAAATTAGGCTGACGCTATTTATAACTGCAGTGAGCGAGATTTCAATGTACCAACCAATTATGCAATCGCGAATAGTTATTAACGCTTTCTTCTCCTATTCACATAAAAGTACAGCTTTTATCGGTTCTCCACAGACTTAATAATTAATATAAAAACCAGGAAGTAATAGCTACCAACCTACCTATTCCCATTTCTGCAGACAATACCGCCAGCCTTCACATTTCCCGTGATACAATCTGACTCCTAATTAAAAACAGCTTGCAGTGAGCGAACAACGTGGAGGTGATAAAAGCGCTGCACGTCAAAGACACTTTCCGATCGATTTCGCCGATATCAAAAATAATTGATCTCTCGTCCGATCACCTGGTCACACCACAATGCTGACAACGGCCTATATGACATATCGGCCGATCGTAATTGACCGTGTGTTACACGAAATAGCAAACAAACCAAAGGTATAATGCCGCTTTTGGTCAGTTCGGATGAATGTGATTTATAAATGGGTTTCGTAAAGGAATGCGATTGCCCCAGTCAGGAATCAGGATGTGCTTTTCAATGGAGAGCTTGATATATTGTATCAGATTATTTTGTGGGAAACTGTTTAAACCTTTAGAAGGTATTTTGGGATCGAATTAGATGGACCAAGAATAGACAACTTTGAGTATTTCTACAGTCGACCGTATCGCCTTGGTTTTTTAGGTAATTTATAAATTAACCGTATATTATCCAGTGGAAAGCTAAGATTTTGTTCGTTTTAACGTATTATTTTTAATGTTCTTAAAGCTTCTAGCTCTAGCTCTATTTTTTAATCTTAAAATTTATATACCGCGCCTCAAATGTTCGAGAATCCCAGTTTAATATGACTTGCCAAACTGTAAGTCAGAAGAATATATTGATTATGTGGAAAAATACATTTGATGATCTTACTGGAAATATCCGTTTCGTATAACAAAAGTCAGGAAGCAAGAGCTATGTTTATTTACCAACAATTAATTTACAGTTTCAAAAATGCGTTTATATTATAGAAATAAATCGTTTTTTGCGGACCAATTTAGCTTCAGGATTAAAGTTCTACAATATTTTCAAAATTCCTGGTATAACGCCTGTTTATTGAAAAAGCGGCTGCCGTAAACTATAACTTAAGCGTTACAATACGTGTAAACTCTTTAAAGAATTAAACAAAAGTACAAATCTATATAGGGTGTCCCAAAACGTACCGACAATATTTCAAAAATAAATTCCAAAACTTATTTAGAGTCAAAAAGCCCATTTAATCATATGTCCTAAACAATGGAAATTAAAAATTGCTTCTTTAAGTTACTTAACGAGATATACAGAGTGTCAATTTAAGAACGTACAATGTGTTACTTCTCTGGAAGTAAAATAAGTATTGAACTTTTCCAGAAAACGTTTCTACAACATAGAAGAGGAATCGTCATGACTCATAAGGTAACATTCCCCATTAAATTCGTAAGGCTCTAGGTACCCCAACAAAAACATTCAAATACCACTTCGTGATACGTCAGTTAAAAAATAAAACAAAAAAAAATTTTTTTTTCGTAATTGTAATTCCAATTTCAGAATATTAGTTTAAATGTTCAAAATGATTTCCTTTATTTTCTAAGCAATAGTAAAATCTGCTCCCAAATTCTCTGTAAACATTTTGGAAGATTTGTTGCCCAATAGCTTAGAACTTCTGAACTATTTCTTATTGCAATTGCGCGGTGGATTCAAGCTAAGTTTTGTAGACAACAGATTTTAAGTAACCTCATTAAAATAAGTCTAATGGGGTCAAAATCTGGAGATCTTGGAGGCCAATCTATTTTTCTGAAACGAGTCGAAAAAAAATGTTTACTACCACCGAATATCATTTTGTAAGAACTTTTTAATGAGATACCACAAAGTCGGTGTTACCATTTGATTTTGAATTTTTGTTGAGATACACAGAACCTAAAGGAGTTGAATGGGGAAGGTTACCTTATGATTCATGATGATTCCCCGTCCATCTTGTAGAAACGGTTTCCAGAAAACCTCAATACAATTTTACTTCCAGAGATATAACACATTGTACACATTTCAAATTGACAACCTGTATAAGGGGTAGTGGCAGCATAATTGGCAAAGCGTTCGCTTTCTGTGCAAAATGTATAAAAACCTTGTGCTGCAACCCACCACACAAAATTCCTCAGTCCGCTTGGCAACCGTGGAGTCTTAATACTGAAAACTCTCTGTGGAATTTCTATCGTTCTAATTCGACATTAAACCATTTTAACCATTTGATATTAGTTTTGGGTATCTAAAACCTAAGGGGTTGAATGAGGAAGGTAACCTTATGAGTCATGCTGTTTCCTCCTCTGTACTGTAAAAACTTTATCTAGAAAAGTACAATACCAATTTTACTTCCAGAGATATTATACAATGTACACATTTCAAATTGACAACCTATATAATGGGTAGTAGTAGCATAATTGGCAGAGCGTTCGCTTTCTGTGCAAAATGTCGATTATGACGTGGGTTTGACTCTCCAGCGCTACACACCGTATACAAATCTTGTGCTGCAACCCACCACACAAAATTCCCTAATTTGGTTGGCAACCGTGGAACCTTAATACTAAAATCTGTGTGGAATTTCTATCGTTCTAATTCGACCTTAAACCGTTTTAACCATTTGATATTATTTTTGGGTATCTAGAACCTAAGGAGTTGAACGGGGAAGGTAACCTTATGAGTCATGATGTTTCCACCTCTACTTTGTAGAAACTTCTTCTAGAAAAGTTCAATACGTATTTTACTTTCAGAAATATAACACGTGGTACATTTTCAAACTGAAACCCTGTATATCTCGTTAAGTAACTTACTAAAGCTATTTTTCATTCCCATTGATTACGTTACATTGTTTCGAAATCCTAAAACGCTTCATTAATTTTGTATAATGCAATTTCATAGTGTCCAAATACAGATTTTTTTACTTCAGTTAATTAACACTCTCTAAACTTCCCACGTCGAAAGTATACTTTTTAGATTTTTCATTCACAAGGTAGTTGCCTTTCAACACCTAAAGCTAATCACACCTTCGATTCGTGTACAAACGTTGTCCGGTTACAAAGTTACATTCGAATTTAATTTGCATTTTAATACGATTAATTTGTTAACACCATTTAAATCTAGTACTTCAGCCGTTCCATTAAATCTACATTGTAAATTCCTATGTGCATTTTAGCAGAGCGCAAAAACGCAGGAAGATTAAAGCTCGTGCCATCATGCGTAACCGGTGCACGTATTTCGACTTTATAAAAGACACGTAAATGTCTCAAAAATGTCAAATATTGCAGCCTTTTATTGCCCTTGACGGATTTAGAAACCGCGGTTGCGGCTTTGTATCGCTTTGCAAGTTCATAACATGCTTTGGTATGACATTTTTCTCGAAAGTAGAGAAAGTCATTGTGTCTTGTGAGAAATTTTAAGAAATTAGAACGCCGAAAGGTAGTAATTTTTTTATGGTAAATAAATTTGCTAGAATATTTTGTTTATGCTGTTTTACAGTTCAAAGAAGTAGAATATATTAAGGAATTTATATTTTGATCGAAATACTGTCGGTATTGATTTCGTATCCCTTCCTCTTGTCTCAACTTTCTGTTTTCTAGTCCTCCTTCAGAATGAACGCATATTCATTGTATACAGCGCAAACTACATCTGTTTTGGTCACTACAGTTTTTAATGCAAGGATGTTCAACCCATCTTACAATGTTTATGTGTGTGTGAGTTATGTTATAACGGATTGCTTGGATTGTTCATAATCAAAGCAACCTTGCGGCAACATCAGAAATGCGATATTATATTCTAGAAAATAAACGTAATCATGATACTTAGTAATTATACATGTTAAAAGTATCTTATACTAATCAAACGACTAGTTCCTATAATCGACGAACATCAGTTCATACCTACACATCAATTTGGTTTTAGGAAGGTCCACGGAACGATCGAACAAATACATCGGCTAGTAAACCAAATCAATAGTGATTTTGAAGAAAACCGCTGCTCAGTGGTATGTGAGAGTCAAGCGTTTCATAAAGTTTTGTATAAAGGTATTTTATAAACTTAAGTGTGCTTCTCCACATCCAGTGTATTCTTTTATAAAATCCTATCTCACCGACAGAGCATTCTTAGTTAAATATGAAGAAATCTACACCGGATTGTACCCAGTACTACTGGAGTCCCACAGGGAAGTATCCTTGGGCCCCTGTTATACTCCATATGCACGGTTGACTTACCGGAAATGGCACAAACAATGATTATTACTTATGCTGACGACGCGACAATTTTAGCTTCGCACGAAAACCCCATTGAAACTTTACGAAAACTGCAGACACATTTAAACCTTTTCGAAGAATGGTTCACTTTGAAGCGCGGAAACTGCCCCCCAGTACTGTTAAATGGAACCCATACACCGCAAAGTATTTTTGCCAAAAGAAAACAACTGAGTAAAAATATAGCCAAATGCTATTTGGCGGAAAGTCAGAACTGTCCACTGAAAATAAACTCTTATTATATAAGACAATATTAAAACCCATCTGGACGTACGGTATACCATTACGGGGTTATGCAAGGACATTTAATATAGAAATACTGCAGATATTCCGAAATAAAGTACTACGCGCGATAGTTAATATACCATGGTATGTATCAAATAGGATATTACATACTGATCTAGATATAACAACAGTACGGGAAGAAATAACAAACATCAATCTAAAATACAAAGAGAAGATAACAGTACACCCAAATGAACTGGCAACCATATTGTTTAAAGATGAAGAAGATACCAGAAGACTGAAAAGCTTTAAACCAGCCGAACTAATAGTCCGCTTTACGTAAATATAATAAAACTCAGATTCTTAGAGAATGCTCACTGGTGCATTATTCTCCATAACATCTATTTTCTAAATGTAAGGTTTTAGATTAAGTATCACATAAGATTGTGCAAATAAAAGGAGTAAAAAAAAGTATCTTATTTCGATGCCGCTCACTTATTTGTAGTATAATAATAATTGACAATAATGATTGACTTTATAAACAAATTTAAACTGAAATGCTGCAATCATAATGATGCCAGAATTATATACAGTTGAAGTATCTGGCCAGAAGAGAAATCAATTCATGTCTTAAAAACAATAACTGCTGCGTCAAATACTTTTACAAGCGTTTAATTCGCAAAAATACTAAACAATGATAGACTAAAAAAATATGAAAAGCAGCTAGAACTAATCTGAATCATACGTTGTAATACATTTTTGTTGTATCCCGGTCTAATTTTGAATGCCACTGTCAATTACCTCAGAAGAGCTGTTATGTGTTAATGTTTCCGCTGTCAATTTGCTGTGGCAACTATTCTTTCGGACAATTTAATCTATCCAAGGCACTTCTCACTTATCGAAGTATAAAATTGGAATAAGAATTATTTTTGTATTTAAAAATGGTATTTTTAATGTTATGCCCCCGTGGATATTTCATTACTTAAAATAGATTTCCCAACATCTATTTTTTACATTCATACTACCATCCTCCTCTCCCCGGAACCGCTTTCGCATTACTTCAGGGGGGTGCGGGCGTCCCTTACATACTATTCATTCATGCAACATGCATCCTAAACTTAACTAAGTGAAATACGATCGCCTCAGCCGGGGTTCGACCCCGCAGCCGATTAAGCCGCATTTCACTGTGACCTCGACTGATAGCGCTTGTTCGCACTGTCCCATCGAGGTCCCTAGATTTCTCAACATCTAACCTGAGAATATGCGCGTTCCACTTTAAAACACGCGAGTTCCATCCATATACAGGATGTTTCATTAAAACAATAAACGAACATCAAAGGAAGGAACTAGTACAGTGATATGCAGAACACCCCAACACATGGGCAACTACAAAACAGCAAAACATTTACAGCTTATAAAGGGCGATTCAATAAAAGGTTTTATTTTGAATTTCGTGACATTTTCGTTCTATCAAACAGAAGCGCTCATGTTTGATCACTATCGTCCAGAAACATGGCCGTTTTAGTTAGAGAACGCAACGCGACTGAACAACGCACAATTATTAGAGTAACGGGAAAAATAATGCAAAAATGATTCGTTCAATTTTCTGTAAGAATAAAGCACAATTTCGTTCTATAATTGTGAATTTATCAATATATTAATGGAAAATGTATATTAATTAATTAATTATATTAATATATTAAAGAACTCGCCAAACAAAGCACGACATAGAGTGCACAATTTCAGTTTGTTTATTGTTATCGTTTGACATTTTATTTAAAGCAACAAAGTCCTTATTTTTATCGTGGAAGCATGTTTTTATAGGCAGTTGAAAAATAATTACGGATTTTTGCATAATTGAACTTACACGACCACTCGCGAATATAAATAATAAACATGCAAGGTAATTCAGATTATAGATATGAAAATGCAATTTACTCTATGGAAATAATATGCAAATTTCATAACCAAATCGCAAAAAGTAGAACACAAGGTAATGGTTGTAATATCTACAATCTTTCGACCACACAACTATTTCCTGGTATTAAATAAGGTGTTCCCGGCTACCGACCCTTTAATCAATTAATTTTAATTTTTAATGCTTTTACGAAAACAAGTTTCTTGAATTATAATTTTATAGTTTCATAATTTCCATTTCTATGTCGAGCTGAAAAACTCGGCAAACTAAATACCTCAGGGCAATATTTTAGCAGAATTTTATAATAGCTCCTTGAAGTTTAACAATGATATTTCAATATACAGGATGTCTCCTTCAATGCTCAAATTTATTGTAGCGTGCCTCCATCTGATTAATGTTTAAATCAGATAAAATAGACGTCTTTTCTGGTAAATGTAATTTTATTCGTAGGAAACCTCATTAAACACGTTGTCGATTTCTGATAAATTAAAAATGTAGTTTTTATTGTTGTAATGGGTGTGGGATTGTTTTAAAAATATGCGTGAGCGACGTTTGTAGAACGCCCGTTCTTAACCATTGATATTTTTACATTGTGCTTTCATATTATCATTTGATGGTACAACTTTTACGAGAAATTTATTTATAAATAATGGTCATCGATTTAGAAGCTTTCTAATAGCTTCCTGGAAGAAGTATTTGAATTGCATACGTATCTAGTCTTGAACACCTTCGATAACGTCGTTATTTGACTGAAATATTTTCCTAGCTAAAAACACTTTTAGTGGGCCAAACAAATAAAAATAGATAGGATAGAACTAGCAAAGGTTCTACTGAAGTATGTTTATGGTTCAGTTGTTCTTGCGGCGGTATAAAGGAGAGCATTGACTTGGAGCAAGCAAACAGAATTTTGTCTTCTCTTCCGTTTATTCTGCATCGTCTTAACTTTATCGCGCAAAAGTGTCGAATAATGGTCTGCGTTAATTGTACAACGTTTTGTAAAGTAATCACCAAAGCCCACGAAAAAAATTTCGAGCACTCAAACACCCGATTTTCAAAATGACATTGATCGTCGTTATCATCCGATTGATGTCCATTACTCTTAATGGGGTGGAATTGATAATAAATAAAACACCTTGTCATCCCCGCGAAATATATATTGTAAATTAAACCATTAGATTAAGATGAGCGCTTTCGCAGTACCACTGCATCTTCAGATCGTAAAATTATCTATCTCAAGAAAACAACCAAATATAGCTTACAAAGCATAAAATAAAACAATACATTACCTTGTCAAAATTAAAAAATTAACACAGCATCAGGAAAAAACAGTAAACTGCAGTTTCAAACTCAAAAAGGCCATTCAGGCAAAAGTTACAAAAACACACAATTTTTTAATTTTGACAAGGTAATGTATTGTTTTATTTCATGCTTTGTAAGCTATATTTGGTTGTTTTCTTGATATAGATAATTTTACGATCTGAAGATGCAGTGGTACTGCGAAAGCGCTCATCTTAATCTAATGGTTTAATTTACAATATATATTTCGTGGGGATGACAAGGTGTTTTAGTTATTATTGATCGTCGTATTGTGCTCGCAGCTTGTAAGAATTTCAGCTGATTTTATAACTTATTCGTAAGCAATTTAACTATTATGCGCTACTCCAATGAACTACAATGAACATAACTTTCCGACATCTTAACTGTAACTGTGAGAATAATATTATAGCGAAACATTTGCCATGGATATGTTAACAAGAGTCACTGGCAACCTTTAGTTAATTTAATCATTAGAAGTGTCTTCAGAGTTTCATGTTTTGAACACTTCTCGTATATCACAATTTCACTGAATTTGCTAATTTGATTATTCACAATTACATGAATTTAAAATCTAGATTTGTTACTCACAATTGTTTAGCCACACCTGAAATAGAAAATATAAAATATGTATCAGCAGTACGTTAACACTGTTTAATCCCACGGGGGCTAAAATGGTACTATTTAGCTTAGCTTACTTTTATACAAAAGTGCGTCGTTAAGGTAGGTTCCACTAATGAAAGAACGCTTAAGTAGTTCGGTTTCGATCTAATCAAATTAGGTTGGTATGCGTGTATTAGAAATGAATGCTTAATAACTAGGTTATTATCAGTATGATAAAAGTCTCACTAATGTGATTAAAGTGTTTTATCCAGTGGACTACTTCAATAGTAAAATAATAAAACACAAAGCGACCTTCATTTCGAACGTTTTTTTGTGATTTTGCTTATAAATTGCTATACTCCCATATAGTATTCATAGCAACCGTGTATCCTTTTTAATCGATTTGCTAGAAAATTGGAAATTGTTAGTTGTAAACACAGTACTTTAATGGGATCATAAAATTATTTTATAATTGTTTTATTTAGTAAGGCGTATGGGCGGATGGTGCTTTGGATTTTACTTTTTCGTGGTGGAATTACGCCAAATATGAAAGTTAATAACAGTCAAAACATTTAAAATAACTGTAGATTTCTGAAAAAATAATTATTAAAATAGTGCACTGGACCGCCAAAATAAACGAACCAATTGATGGCATAATAGTGAAAGTTGCAACAAGAAAAGAAAAGATCGCAGGCTTTTGTAAGTAGAATGGTAAAATTGACGTGGATAGATCGGGTCACTAATGAAGAAATTCTGAACAGAACGGAAGAAACTCCCAAAATCTGGAAATATACGACGAATAATCGTACCACAAATCTAAGGGAACAACTTGTAGCATATTGTACATGCATATATGTAACATATTCAGATAGGGTCCACAAACGAAACGACTTACCATACAAGCTATTGTACAATCTGAATTGATTCCACCATTCGAACTACTACTACTACGGCTTGATTTGATGCAAATCGAAAAAAGGGTTTTTTATTATTTTACGTATGTCTAACAATCTATTCTTAGGAGAAAGTTGAGTTAAGCTAAACTATCATATTTTATCCCAGAAACAACGTCGATCTATTCCTGAAACACCTTGTACACTATTGTAGTTTATTGAAAAAATCAGATTATTTTATTGCAGATACTTAGTATTAAACGTTATTATTCTGCCTTCGAATTATGCAAATAACATCTGGCAAACGTTAACGCAAAACACCTTATCACTTTGGGACTTGTGTTTTTGATAGCAATAACCCATTGATAATAATAAATGGTGAAATCATTCTTCCGTTGCAACAAAATGTTCTCTTGCTTTTTCGTTTCTTCGCAAGTTTTTCTACTATCTGGCGCATCAACGGTACATCATCTACACGTGCATCATGTTCACGGACCAGAGTATCAGTGCAGATTCTACTTGATCGCCATTCCCAGTGAGATTTTTTAAAGTGTAAATTGTCATTTTTCTTACAGTCTTCTATTTCCACACTATTTTTATTTTAAACTAAACTAGTTGCGAAATGTTCAACTGTACTGCTGCATTCCTCTGGCTGAACTGAGTCAGCCGCTACCAACCAGCCTGCATGCGGTTAACATACGAGAGAGAGAGAGAAAGATGTCCGGTACATTTCGAGTTTGAAAAATGTAACCAAAAAAAATGCACGCAAACAGTTATCCAAAAACAAATTGGTAACAGAAACTGAAGTCAAGATAACTAAATACGACGTGTTTCCTGTATAGTCGTATACGTCCGGCCCGTTCTTCGCGAAAGTCATAACAATACTCGAACGATATCATTAGCCGTGCATGCACTGTATTTCCCCTTTTCCGCCACATTCGTAATAAATAATTGCCATTCCATTTGTTTTCTTTTAAAAAAGTTAAGATATTCTTAGGTGTTTAACAAAATTAAGTCCACAAGTCTTGCATTTTACAGGGTCGTAAACATACATTCTTCGGGAAATCTCTTATTTCTTAAATTGGAATTGACATTAGGTACTACGTTACGGATTTAAAACAAAAAAACATTAAGATATATTCTTTGAGGCTTTCACGGTTTCTCGAACTGTCAGTATTACAATTTACTTTCGGCTTAGACCGCGTCGTCTTCCATACAAGCTAACGTTTCGCAAGACATTGCAGCTTGAATCTTCAGAATGAATAGAACACAGGTTCACAAACAGCTAACAGGCATAAGCCGATTAAGTATTATTGTCCTGGCAAACAAAATAAATTAAGATCAAATCCTTGTCCGCCCCAAGGTTTAAATAATCTAAACACACTGTCCTGTTTAGACAGGCAGGGCCTACGAACAAATATTGCTCAAACTTCTAGGGCAAATACTTGTAAAGACAGACAAGCTGCAGGTCGGTGCTTACTTAATAACGCTGGGTGTAGTCCCCAAATGGTGACGCAGTCTAAGCCGAAAATAAATTGTAATATTGAAAGATTAAGATTCTATTACAAAGAGGGTTTGAACAGTTTACTGATAGGATAATAATAATGGCCATGGTGGAGCTTGGTGTCGCGCTAGCACCGCCTAACGTAACTACTACCACCTAGTGGTACCGGGACCGACGGCTTTGACGAGCCTTCCGAAGTACGGCCGGTCGATGTTGTTTCTACCACTAAATGGGTCGCCCATTCTAGTAGTGACCCCAGCCTGCTTTGCTTAGCTTTGATGACCGTTTTGGTGACACCAGCAGCGTTTGTCTATGCGACTATTAGGATGTAATGGTAGAAAAAAGTTTTACCTCTACGATAATTAGCAATACGTATCTATGGTAACCCATAAAACCTTCTTATAATCACCATATTCTTAAACAAACTATTCAAGGTAAATTGTGTTATATTTCATTGAAAATTATGACTTTTCTATTAAAATATTCTGCGAATTTGTAGCAAACTGTATATTAGCAGATTAGTTTCCTGCTGCTTTAAGATTGTCAATAAAAAAATTACTTCTACTATTTGGTATATTATTCGTAACACAGATCATATTCGAAGCTCTTCAAACACCACCTATCAATGAAAATTGAAACATTTAATGTTAAATACCTAAAAGCTTAATTTTAAATTTCGCACACTACCTTACAAGAATATTTATGTGTATATTGACGTGTAAAAGCAGCATAGCTACACACTTTCCAAACATATCATACTTTAACATTTAATTAGATTACATATGAAATGTAGCTTAATAATTAAAACATATAAATTGGTATATTTAAACTGCATGCTAAAGCATACAATTCTAGTTAATCTACGTACTAAAAGATTTGACATTTTACTTTCGGATTCATTCGTGATCCGGCACCACAATAAAAGTCTTCTGCAAAATCAGGATTATTTCTCATAGGTCCAAAAACCAAAAATGAGAAGTAATCGGACTCTTCTGATATTTGGAAAATCGAATTGTAAAAATTCGTAGGTTGACAGGTTATAGAAGCAGCTGTTATCCAAAAGAGTTGTTTTGGAGTGTATTTAGAACTAACAAGTTTGGCTTCTTCGCCATTGTCGTATACCCACTTCCCGTAGGCTTCGTATGATAATTTCAAAGCCAATGTCTGCCGTACCTCTAACATGGGCTAGAAGAAAATTACGCTATAAATAATAAATACAATAAAATAGTTTGCTTACCAAAGAACTGCTTGTTTTCAGTCTATAGTATTCTAAATCTAAAATGGTGCATATAATCTTCTGCTTGAAAGCTTCTGTGGTTTGATTCGACCACCCCCTTATTCTATTACCATTTTTATCAAAACGGGTTGCTTCTTCACCCAGTAAACTTGCAAATTCATAACCTATGGCTGTACCTATTGCACCGTAATTGAGGTATTTTGGCCTATTTTCCTTGAAAAATACTCCTTGCAAAATTGTTACCGGTATTCCTATTAGTGCAGCGTGAAAAGGTAAAATTTAACGACATAATCAATTTACTTACGTATTACATTGTCTTGCACATCGTATAAAATAAAGTCGGAAAGTGTTCCTGAATACCATTGTTGGAATTTGGTTTGATTACGTGGCTGATTTACTTTCCTATAAAGGTTACTTTTGTGATTTCTGTTTGCTTGTGCGAGGAGGGTAAATAAAGAATAATCATTGATTTCCTTCTGTAAATGTATAAAAACAACTTAGCTTTCTCGAATTATAATCATGAAAGATAAACCAGATGATTTAATTTGAAAGAAAAACTAAAAACGGAAGATTATTCTTTTCTTACCATTTCAACGTTTAATTCGTCCAAAATTTTATCATTTAGATAATCCGCAGGAGCTCCTATTACCATCCCCAATTCCTTTGCCTTTTCCAACGTTATATGCTTATCTTTCTCATTCATCCAATCAATATTATTTAACACCTCTATTAGTTTAATTTTGATATTCGTTGCCAGTTCTTCCATCTCTTTCTTTGTTTCCTCCGTTAAATATTTGCGGGCGTACATCACATTCATGGGACTAGGGTGGAATCTGTAAGAATAATTATAAGATTTCATTTTTTAAATTTCGTTCTATGTACTACCTTCCTTGGGTTTCCCTTAAGCAAAATTCGAACCTATTTTCGTCATTTTCAATGAGGTGAGGGATAAGCGATTGCTGATATTTGCGTTGCCGCAATTCTGGCAAAAATGGAATCATTTCTTCTATTAACTTCCACATCATATAATTTGCTTGAATCCTGGAAGAATGTACATATACTAAGAAATATCAGTTGGATAGCTTCAAAGAAGAAGGAGAAAGAAACAAATTGAGAAATTTTGCATGTGTAATTTGGGAGTTTGTAATTCTGCCAATACCATGTTGTTCTTACCGTTTGGGGGTTGTCGACAGCAAATAAAACCAATTATTTAGGATATCTGCTTGCGGAAACACCACGAAGTCACCTGGGGATATTCTAGCAGCCGGGCCGGCAAGTTTGTTGATGAATTCGAACCAATTCACATAATGTCCAAATTTTCGATGAAATTCGTTAATTGTAAACCGACGGTGGATTTTTTCTGTATGGGTTGCGGAATAATTTTTCTAGAAATGGTTAGTTTGCCCATTACATAGTCGGGTTATTTATATTTATTCATAGGTTTTATGGGTTTAAATAACATGGTGAAGAAGCATTCGTCAATCCATTACATGGCACGACACTCTACTCTGTCCCATGCTTCTACTCAAAAGGTAGCAGCAATGGAGACGTACAGTGTAGTATCCAGCCCCCAGTAATACCAAAACATATTTTTAGTTTTTAGACACCACTTTTGCCAAGGCCGGATTAGGATATTATGTATGATGGAATTTTTATGTACCGCAATAACGCTGCTTGAGGTTTGAACCCAAGGCATTTTAGATGTTTCTTTAGAAGATAAACACTCTACTAACTGCGCTATCACCATACCTACTTTCCCTATTTACAGACAAAAATTTGGATAGCTAAAATACAACAACCATCTACAAACAGATGTGTTAACCCATACATTTTCTTACCCTGTGCATTTCTTGTGTAAAATCTATGGTTTTCATAATTTCACTTTGAGCGTGCTTTGGATAGGCACCAAATCTTACGGCGATGTCCTTCATAAACTCTGCTGTTTCGGCATTTGTACTGCTGAAAAAGTTTCGCTCGATTGGTATTGCAACCTACAAGGGAAGAGCTCGAACATTTCCTTTCCAACTTCGCTTGTATTTACTTACCTCAAAAATGTACTTGTTAGAATCTTTAGGATCGGGGATAACCAACAAGTCCAAAAAAATGGCAAAAGAATATCCAAGCTCTCGAATTCGATAAGTAGCTTCCAGCCAGTCGAATTTTGTTTCGTCCCAGTAACCTTCAACGACAGGCCAACCACCAAGAAGCCTTAAGTTGTCCTTGAGTATTGTCACGCCATCCTTATCTATTGCGTTTTCGTCCATACATGCTCTAAATAACCTCTTCGCCATGGTTACCATATAATGGTCGTTTGCTTCTATTGGTTCGCTGTACAGTTCTATTAGCTGCCGTTGGATCTCTTCTTGCACTGAAAGAAAGGCTCCAAGCTTTTCGTCTCCATGTGCATTTCGCAGGAAATTTCCACATGAGAATTTATAGAAATCATCGCAAGGGTGTATGGTAGCATCGATTCTCTGCAATATTTTTGCAGCCTCGGATGCACATTCTGGAGATTTGCATATATTGGGCTTTGAAGCAGCTGTAATAACACATCTTCTAATTTCTTAATTCACTAAAAGACGTTTTGAAAACGTGTTTAGGAAATTAGATTATCATTTTATAGATTAGTGACTGAATTTGTAAATAATATATTTAGTTAACTATCTAGCGAGTCTTAAATATAGTTTTACCAAGTGTGATTATTGATATATAGAAGTAACATGTTACTCGAATCTATGGAACGTGTACACAATTTAAAAGCGAACATGTTCTTGTAGTCTTTCAATATGATTTATTTATATTGATATTTATTTTGTTTCAGGTAAGTCGAATTCAACTTCTTATCCAAATATCATAAGCTTGGTGGTAAGCCTTAGTTTAAGCAATTAGACATTGAACACACACCAACAGTATTTTAAATATTGTATTTAAAGTTACTTCAAAAATAAGTAAACGTTTCCACGTATAGACCTTGTTCTAGTTTATCTTCAACACTTACGTATTTTTACTGTGAGCAAAATAACCAGTGCTATAGAAAAAACAAGAGCGGCTATAACAAAACCAATAAGCGCATATTCCAGACCCGTTCTCTCTTTCCAGCAACTTCGATTATAGTTCGACCGCCTGGAAGTCCCCGAACGTCAATGATGTGAATCAAACAAACATAATTCTTACCTTCTTGTCATTTTCAACTTGGACAGATTGTTAAAATGAACACCTGCTCAACGAACATCTTTCTTCGGACTAGATTATATTTTAGGTCACCACATGTTCCAGAATCGCAGTTTATTAATGACTAACATTGAACTAAAATAGATCACTAATAAGCAAGCGAAGCTGTATTGGCTTGCTTGAGATTTTATGGTCACGTGGAGTTTACCGGTTATTTAATGAGATTTTTGCTGTAAGGTTGTTGAATGGCTGGACAGTTGTTTCTCGTAGTCTTATTAATATTAGATGATTCTAAAGACATTTCAGTGTAGTTAAAAATAGCCTGAAGGCGACTTAGCGTAGTGCAAACTGCCAAATTATGCCTTAATCATAGTTGAAAGGCAATATTTGTATATGCTATGGTTATGCAAATATACAGCAATAGTTTTGTCAAACAATTTTTAGCATATAAGAGTAAGTTGAATCACAAACTGTATCAATTTATGGGCAATTTAAATTAAAAAAAAACATTTAACTAGAAAACTCAGTACAAATTTATTTATATATTTTAGGTAGTTAAACAGCCAACATTCGTCATACATCATTATGACGTCATTTTAGTTCATTACACGACAAAGCCTTTAGGTGTAGAGTCGGTTGCCTATACCACCTTAAAAACGCCGTTCTGTCTCTGCAATTTAACACAACTGACGTCATAAGTATCAATGACTACCACTGACTGAGTTACTATTGTAGGTAATGAAAAATACAGATATTGTATTATAAAACTATAGTTCCATTGTGTTTCTTATAATCTATAAAATTACATCTGTTAGAAGGATTCATCTTAGACCCTAAAGGACAGTTGAAGTCCTTCGCAAATTCTGGTATATTTCTCAGAGATGCAGAAACTTTATGGGCAATAAACGTTGAGTCCCTAAACAAATCTGGTAAAGTGCTATTATGTGAATTTATAGGCTGGCAGAATGTTGTGGCAGCTGAAATCCAAAATAATTGCTTGGGTGTATATTCCACACCATGTAGCTTTAGTTCTTCGCCATTATCTTCCACCCATTCTTCATAAGCAGCGTAGGATATTTGATGACCAACAGTTTGAGTAATTATCTGGAAAAATATAAACCTATAAGGCATGCAAATTAATATCACTTCACGCTAACTAGCCTCAAATACCTCACAATGTCCTTATCGAAGAAAAAATAACAGACCAAAGGCTGGTTCATTTAATCGCAACTCTGCTACGTGAAAGCTCCCATAATAACTTTGACTCATTTAAAAATTTGGACAAGAGATAAATAAAATTCGTGTTAAGGATGCACAATGAAATGCATGAAAAACCACAGCCTAACTAGAGCTCGTCCATTTAAAATTAACCATAGAATACCAACAAAGGTACATATTGATATTTAGATTAATTAACATACCTCAAGAAGTCCTTTACTCTCCTGGAAGGCTTCGAGCTCTTTTTCCATACATGCTATTTTCTTACCAAAAGCTTCCTTTGTGTGGTTTGACCATCCCTCAACTTGATACCCATGTGTTTCTGTAGTTTTCATGTGATCTGTTATTAAACCACCCAACTGATATCCCAGGGCCCCATAATTTAGATATCTTGGTTTATGCTGGTGAAATAGGGAACCTCCAAGAGCCACAGAGGGAATATCTAAAGTAATTTAAGAATGAAATGGCTTTTAATATAGTCCACGCAACTTTCAAAAAAAATGAAAAGCATATTTTGAACGTCTTTGTCTCTTTTAGTAAGTTCTTACAAATTATGTTATCTTCTGCGGAGTAAAGTGGTAAACCAACACCTTCTCTGATGTACAACCTTTCAATTAAAGTTTCAGGTACGGATTTTTTTATATTATTATAGAAACTTGTTATACGATTACGGCTAGCTTGGGCTATTAAACTTAAGAATGTACCGTTTTCGATTCCCATCTGAAATTAATAAAATTTAAGAACTTCACTTTCTTGATTTTGAAGTACTATGCCTAAATAATATATCGCACCATATCTACGTCTATCTGATCTAGAATTTGATCACTAGACCAATTCCCAGGTGTTCCAAACACTAAGGAAACTGCATTGGCTTTCTCCATGATTTCTATTTTCTCATCTTCTGCCAACCATTCAGTTTGGTTTAATATATCCACTAATATTGATTTAATCTGCATCATTTGTTCTTCTACTTGACACATTGTATCTTGTGAAATATGTCTTCGGTTGTATATAACCCCTACAGGACTTGGAACAAATCTGTAAAGCTAAAAGTTCAAAACCATTCGAAACTGGAAATCTACTGACTTTAAAAGCTGCTAACCTATCTTCCGTTTCACTCAAACAAAATTCTTCTCGTGGTATGTGTCCAGTCTTTATATTTGCACGTTTTTGCAACTGCAGGGTAAGATAAGGAAATGCTTCTTGGATGACTTTCCACATCATGTAGTTAGCTTGGGTGCTAAAATTAGAATTGTATGTCTGAAGTGAAATTCCAGATATATTTCTCACCGTTTTGGAGTTTTTGAAAGTATTCGAAACCATTCTGTAGTGACGTCTATTCTTGGAAACACAACAAAATCATGCTGGGATATGTGAACAGTTGGTCTTGCCATATTGTTGATATACTCCAACCAATTGAATGATTTGTACTCCTCCTGATATCTTTGCACGGTAAATTTACTGTTGAAATTGTAAAATGGGGAGTGAGCATACTGAAAAATCAAGGTCAAAATTTACGAAACAAATGTATGAAGAAGGAGAATTGACTCAATATTCAATTTAAAATAATGCAGTTTCAGAAATACTATTAGATACAATCAGTCCGTATTCGAAGTTAATAAATACAGACTCTGATAATGCAAATTATGGGTTAAGATTAGTATACTATTCGATATTACTATTGAATATTCAATGATATTACGTTTGTTGTTATTAATTACAGTACAGACCAGTGTTTTATAAAACCAGTAGTTAATTAATACAACCATTTATTAAAGCAACGGGTTATTACGCCAACCGTTTATTACCTAATAGTCGATTAAACGGTTTATTAAGCCTATGCTTTATTAATCCAACGGTTTATTAAGTCAAAGGCTTATTAAGACAACGGTTTATTATGCCAGCGGTGTATTAAGCCAATTGTTTCGTAATCCAGCGGTGTATTAAGCTAACTGTTTATGAAGACAACGGTTTATTAAGCCATAGGTTTATTAAGCCAGCGGTTTATTAAGTCAGCGGTGCATTAAGCCAACGGTTTATGAAGCTAACAGTAAATTGAGCCAGCATTTTATTGAGCCAACAGTTTATTAAATCAGCAGTGTATTAAGCCAACGGTTTATTAGGTCAACGGTTTATTAAGCCAGCGCTTTATTAATCCAACGGTTTGTTAATCCAACGGTTTATTACGCCAACAGTTTATTAAGTAAATGGTTATTATGCCAAAGGTTTATTAAGCCAGCGGTTTATTAAGCTAGCAGTTTATTAAGGCACCGGTGCATTAAGCCAACAGTTTATTAAGCCAATGGTTTATATGCCAAAGGTTTATTAAGCCAACCGTTTATTAAGCCAATGGTTTATTAAGCCAGCAGTTTATTAAGTCAGCGGTGTATTAAGTCAACGGTTTATTCTGCCAACGGTTTATTAAGCCAACAGTTTATTAAGCCAATGGTTTATTAAGCCAACGGTTCATTAAGCCAACAGTTTATTAAGTCAACGGATAATTAAGCCAACAGTTATATTAATCCAGCGGTGTATTAAGCCAACTATTCATCATGCCAACGGTTTATTAACACAACGGTTTATTTACACAACGGTTTATTAAGCCAACAGTTTATTAAGCCGACAGTTTACTAAGCAAGCGGTGTATTAAGCCAACAGTTTATTAAACCAACCTTTGATTAACTAATAGTCGACTAAATCAATGGTTTATTAAGTCAATGCTTTATTAGTGGAACGGTTTATTAAGTCAACGGTTTATTAAGCCAGAGGTTTATTATGCCACCGGTTTATTAACTAATAGTCGTAATAATATATATAATAGTAACATATTTAAAATCCTACCGGTTACTAAATCGCCGATTTATCGTTACTACGACTTATTAAGTGAAAGGTTTGTCAAAGGTTTATTAAGCCAAGATTTTTATAAAATATGTTGCTAAATGAAGAGTTTATTGAGCAGATGATACATATGATATGATTAATTAAGCCACTTGTTTATTAGGCCCACATATTATTATGCCAGCAATACTTATCCAACGGTTTATTAAACCAGGGATTTTCTAAGACAATCCGTTATTAAACCAATAGTTTATTATACCAACTGTCTACTACGCCAATCGTTCATTGAGAGCACAATTTACTATGCCAACGATTTATTAGGTTAACTAGTTAGTGCACTAAATCTATCGTTTATTAAGTAATAGGTTACTAAGTTAACAATTCATTAAGCCTGATGTTTATTCAACCAACGGTTTATTAGATAAGGGGTGTATTAACCAAAAGTTAACTATCACCGTGTTTTAAGAAGTCAGCTGGTTATTAACCAACGACCGGCTAAGTCAACAATTTATTATAGTATCAGCTTAGTTATGCCCTTAACAAACATGCTATTAATTAAAAAAGGCCTTACCATTTGCATTTCCAATAAAAAATCCTGGACCTTAATCAACTCTTTACGTATTCTGACGGTGTCTTTGGCACCAAAAGTTAAAGCAATATTGCTCATGAGATCCAAATTATTGAAAAATTGTGTTTTGTAATTCCACACATTCGGTGGCTTCACCTAAAAAAAATGAAGTTTCTTTATAATATTCCCATCTATTTAATATTTTACATACTGACAGTATGTATTCATCCTTGTCGACCGGGTCATGTTGAAGCTGTAGTTCCAAAAAAGTCGAAAAATGGTAGCCAAGTTCTCTCAACTTGTAACTAGCATCTACCCAATTAAATTCTGTTTCATTCCAGTTAAGGCCTTCAACAACAGGCCATCCTCCAACAGCTCCTAAAGCTTCTTTGATTGTTTGCAGATTGTCTTTCTCAATTTCTGTTACATTCATGCACGCATTGAATAATTTTTTCGCCATTTTCACCATCGTGTGGTCCTCGTCGTGGATAGGTTCCCTATAGATTTTGAGCAATTCTCGTTTCCACTCCTCTTTAAATTTCTTTAGATATCCAAATTTTTCATCGCCTTGTGCGCTTTTCAGGAAACTGCCGCAAGCAAAATAGTAAAAATTGTCGCAAGGATTTACATTTGCGTTTATGTATTGTTTTAACTTTGCAGCTTCTTGAAGACATACTGGACTATCGCAGACGTTTAATGTGACTAAAAATTTATACAAAATACCTCAACACCCTTAATATTTGAAATCAACTTACCTATACCACTTATCACTACTAACATTAGCACTTTTGTAGCTAAAAGCATCGCTAATAATAAAGCACCGAGAGTTAGGCGATTGTATTTGGATATATTTACCCAGCTCAAGTTTATTCGTTCTTTTTTTATTAATCATTTTTCAATTAAATTAGTGCCGCCCTACAAAGTTGTATTTAATTGAACAGGAATAATAGACTATTTAAATTATCACCTAGTGGCATCCCGAAATTAAAACCGAAAACACTATTTAGTGTATCAATATCAAAAGCTTAACGATCACAAACACTTGCTTCGTTTCAGACCCAGACAAGAACTGAATCCTATCGAGCAATAACCTACAGTGCCAGCTCAATTTGAAAATAGAAATTATTTTTAGAAGTATTCAACTGAAAAATAGGATTGAATATTTTCGAAAAATGTAAGTTAGAGAATTCTAAACATATCAATAATAGGAGCGGAATTCTTATATGGGTTTAATTTTATTTGCCCTCTCTAAATGCAGTCTAGAAAATCATTCAATACAAATTGCCAAATTACAGGACTGCATGCATGGCTCTATAAATATTGTCTACCTAGACAGCAATGAAATTTTGCCACATACTTCATTAGAAAAGACGATAGACGATTATATACTTGTAAGACTCAAGTTACAACTTTTATAATGGCTGTACATTTTCATAGCATCTAACCTAATCACTTGGCTAAATTTTTTGTTTTTCTTCTACTTATGCTATAAATATTAAGTTTCAGTAAATAAACGTACGAATAATATACCCACTTCATATTCATTTAGTGAAGGCTGTATTAGGAAATAATTGGCTCGGACATTACTTTACATTAATATACTATTTTTAAATAGAATTGCTATTTAACACAGGCCAACATTATGGCACGGTTCGTTTATATTAAAGTAAATTATGTTTCATTTGAACTGAATACTTAACACTTTCTTAAATTCTTTCCCTGCTTTTTATTTGTAAATACATCAGAAAAACGGTTGCATTATTATTTATTGTACGAAAAGAATAAAAGCATAGCAAAGAATATAGATATATTCTTTGAGCATAGTCTACTATAAAAGTGATACGACCGTGCTGTAATGTTGGTTGCCTAAAGTGAGGAATTGTATAAGAAAATTAGATACTTTTAATTTAGGTTGAAGCATTCTTAAGGTAATGCTTCATCTGAATTTATAATGACATCTTAAATTTCAAGCGAATACTGGCATATTAATATTCTGTTTCCACTACACGATAGGAACACGCCGTGTACATATTTTAAAATTATTTTTGTTTATTAAGATATCACATACCGAGTGTTGTACTAAACATGTGTTTATATTACGGCATTTTTTTAAAACCACTTCAGTGCTGATCAAATGAATATAAAATTTTTCCTGTTTTCAACCGTTCTCCCGCTAGAGGAAGTTAATTGCCAAAGATTGGCCAACTTCAGATGCTTGTAGTGGCCAATCTATTTAAGATATGCAGACTTCATATATACGTGGCAACGTGTCATTGTTTGTTTTGTTACATACAATGTCATTGACTTTTACGAAACTTAAAAAAACTTATTTTTTAAACGCAACACCCTATATATTTTGGTCTTGCGGGATGAAGAATATTATAAGCTTTTTGTTTTACTAAGTTTGTATAGGGTAAATGAGATTAGAAAAAAGTTACCGAGCTTTAAATTTATTATTTTTATTCAACTGATTTTAATATCTAAACAGTAACTTAGCATTGCTTCTTCGCGTATTTATGGGACGCATCGTATTTTCTGTTAAAATTCTCCCACGGTGCATACTATGCCGACATGTTGATTTGTAATGATTCAGCAATATTGGTACGTCAGAAAGTTAAAGAACAAAACTTTTACTAAATAGAGCACAGTGACGACGAACAACGCTTCTTTAGGACCACAAAGAAGTGTTCTTTCATATAACTCTATGTAAATACTATAGGATATGTCTGCGTGTCCCTATAACATACTTTATGTACGTCGGCATATACTGACCAATTGTAGGCATTTAATTTGTCGATGTATTCCGATGTGTGAAAGGGTTTCAAAGTATCCAAAAAATACGTATATAATATAGTTTTCATTGTTATTCAGTATTACTCAGAATATTAATAAATTTTAGATTAAATAAATTAAAACGTTAAAAATTGATACAACAGGTATATTGGTAAATTTTCAGAGTATAAAAAAGTAACACAAACGAAGTGAGATACATACTAGTCTATAATATTAAATTGGTCTTTATTGACAGGAAATTTTAAATAAATTTACAAAAATATTCGAAATGTGTAATTTGTAGAAATGAAAGTGGAGACTTACATCAATTTTCAGAAACATGCCCACCTTCTCCAATACAAACGTGAATACGGCTTATGAAAACTTCTTTAACAGTGTTCAATATCTAGCGGTTAATATGTCTAAAAACTGTTCTGAAGCGATTTTTCATGTCCTCTGCAGTTGTTGGCACTACGTGACACAATTCCTGCTTTGTATGTCTCCACAGGAAAAAGTCCAATGGGGTTAGATCCGGCGATCTTGCAGGCCACGAAATATCACCTCCTCGGCCAATCCACCGACCGATTTCCTACGTAATGGGAAAATCATCCTCTAGAAATCTGTGGTACCGTTCTCTATATAGAGGTAGCAAACACGTCTTGAGAATTATTTTTGACTATCCAACTAGAAAAGGTGCCTCTAAAATATGTGACTTGTTTCAACAGAAAACACGATTTATGTCATAAATAGATCAAACGCTATATTAATGTTTAGATGTTAGAATCAAAATAAACTTTGAAACGCTTAATTTTTTTTTCTTATCTCTTTACCCCATGCAAGCTTAGTATGATAAGAAAGCTTATAATAACCGTCATCCCGCATTTGCATTTCAAATAGGTTGGCCATTACAAGTGTCTGAAATTTACCATTTTTTGGCTCTTAACTCCCTCTAGCGGGAGAACGGTTGAAAATAATTTTCTTTGTATAATATTATATCAATCTGATCAGCAGTGAAGTGGATTTTCAAAAATGCTGTACTATATGGGATATTCCATTTAAAAAAGCATATGTTTAGTGCAACATTCTACATGTGAACACCTTCCGTAAACAGTTTTAAAATATTCAGAATACGTATACTTATCGTCTAGCACAAACAGAATCTTACTATATTGTCTGAGTGGGAAGCTATCGTTCGTCCACACACCGATGCGACAGGCTGTGTAATGAATGTTCCCAGTGTTTTAAATTCAATTTCTACATTCTTTATCACTAGTTGGCACTATTACGTTTTCTTCGTGATTATTTAAAATTTTATTATTATTATGAACCTTTCACAGGCCTTAGAGGCCCATCGCTTTGGTGTGAGACAAGGCTAAGTTAGTTTGTGCAATGCACAACAGGGCTCGACTCTGCAGGTTACCGTGTTGGTGCGTAACCATGCTTAACCTGCTGTGTGTGGTGTATTTTTGTGTATATGAACTTGTTATTCCTCTAGTGCGATCGTAACACGAGGATAGTTTAATAATTTAATTATTTCAATGAATTAGGTAAACGCAGAGTTTATTACATTTTTGTTGGAGAACGTACAAAAAAATTAAACACATTGCAGATTAATACTACCACAAACTACAGTTAGTAGCAGGATTCATTCTAGACCCCGCAGGACAACTAAAGTCTCTTACAAAATCATAGTTATTACTTATAACACCACAAGTAACTGGTTCTCCGAATTTCAAATCGTTGAAGTAGTTCGTCTTGCTAGAGTTCGTATACATATTTGCTGTGTAACAATAGGCAGACGATATCCAAAATAGTTGTCGGGGTGTATAGTCGATACCGAACAGCTTTTGCTCTTCTCCATTTGTTTTTAGCCATTTTTCATAAGCAGCATACGATAATTTTTCTCCTAATCCTACACCCACAGCAAATGGAATCTAATAAATTTAATTACTGTTAAATACCACGGAAAATAAATTTGAATTTTAGATGGTGACTTACTTCCAGCATAGATTCATGTAATTTGCATTGTTCCATGTTTATCAGCAGGCATGGTACCATTTTTCTTATAGCTTCCATGGTTTCGTTTAACCATTTATTAGTATCTGCATATTTCGAAACAAAAGGATATAAAAATTGGTCCAAAAATACTGCAAATATACGTCCTATCGATCTGTAATTTAAATAGTTGGGCCTGTTTTCATGAAAAGAGAATTCTTCTGTAGCGACGACTGGGACAACTAAAGAAACACGAAAGGTAGATTTTTTGCATAGAAATTATGTATTTTTTCTAAATGGTACTTACCCAACGTATCGATCTCTGGGTAGTAAATGGTAACATCCAAAGCCTCCTTGTAGTTGTAGTTACTATTAAGTGCATTTTCAGATGAGGACATTTTAATTAGATTGTATAAACTGGTTTGATAATTTCTATTGGCTTGGGCCAAAAGGTTTAAAAATGTATCTGTTTTAGTCGCAACCTGAAAGTATTATTTTAGGAAAAAACTATTAATTTAGCTTAAATATTGTATAGACATTCGGTCTAAGTTCTGTAGAATACAATGAAGAAATTTAAATTTTACCATATCGACATCCAAAGCATCGAGCATTTTATCATCAAAATAATTTCCATATTGCCCTACAACTAAAGTAACTGCTTCTGCTTTTACAACTGTTACTTGTTTATCTCTTTCGTCCATCCAAGCGGCATTCTTTAGTAAATTCACCAATTCCGATTTAATATTCTTCATTATTTCCTCAACTAGTTTCCTTTTCTTATATGGTAGATATTTTCTGCTATACATAATTTCTAATGGACTAACTATAAATCTGCAAAGGTATAATTGATTGCTGATTCAGAAATATTCCTCTCTATTTCACCTTTTTTGTATTTCTTTCAGGCAATATTCAGCACGGCTTTCATCACCAGGGCCGAAATTCGACATTTCATTGCCCTCTTCTCGTTTGGTATCCAGATTGCGTATTTTTGTAGATAAATATGGAATTTGCTCTTCAATAACTTTCCATACCATATAGTTGGCCAATGTTCTAAAATGGAATTGAAGGATTCCTATTACAAGTTTTATTAAAAAAATGTGTATTCAACTAAGCTGATCATCAAATCGGAAAGCATCAATTTAAAGACCCTTATACTACCCAACTACAAAGACTCAAGAAATAATTACCTCTTGAAAACGAGGGAAACTTTTAATATCTAAAATATAACAGGAAAACGACACAAACAATTTTGTCTAGCCCTATCAACACAAGCAAAATTGTTTGTGGCTTTTTCCTGTTCTCACATTATTTTAGTCCTGAAAATTATTTTTTGTCCAGTCCTTATGAACACGTAAGGAGCAGCGTTGCGGATAAATGCGAGTACTGGTCAAACAGTATTAAAAGTTAAGCTACGATTCGCGCGGTAGCTATTTGGATGGGTGTCCAAAATCCTATGCTAACACGCTGATATCCTGGTGCTTCGAAGAGTAGCTAAAACCGTCTGTTAGTGCGCCATGTCACTAACTACATTAACAGGGTTAAAGAGGTAGCCCAAACATTTCCCATAGGCAATTTATTAATTTTTATATGCACACATCAGAATAGATTAAATACATCATAAGTAATATAACTAGTGGTGCCGATTTTCCTATAAAATTGTAATTACTGTGGACAAGTAATAGTAATAAGAATAGATCCATAGACAAGTTTACTTTACACAAATTATCATCATCATGATCTTTGGTGGTACAACCCTTGATGGGCCTTGGCCTTTTATAGGAGGGTGTTCTAAGCGTCTATCCTACGCTTTAGCTCTCCAGTTTCTAACGCCGATATTCTTCAGATCCTTTTCCACTGCATCTAACCATCGTAGCTTGGGTCTCCCGACTTTCCCTTTTCCCTGTGGCTTACCCATCAACAGCTGTTTAGTTGGTTAGGCATCGTCCATCCTCATGACGTGCTCCACCCAGCTCAGTCGTCGAATTTTAATTGTCCTTAATATATCTGTATCACCGTATAGTTCGTATCTCTCTCTCTCTCTCTCTCTCTCTCTCTCTCTCTCTCTCTCTTTTTTGGCCTCTTCGCTGCGGTCCAGGAGATAGTGGAGCCCGTTGATGTTTCAATCACTACGCTCCCACAGCTTACGCCTAAACCTTTTCACATTCATTCGTCTTTCACTCGTATCATCTATACTGAAGACTACTTCCAACGCCTCTAGCCACTGTCGTGGTATGAATATGACATTCAGGACCGACTATTAACGTACCTGCAGCTAGCACGGGGCGCCGTGTTGACACAGTCATCCAAGTACTGACCAGAGACAGTGATACTTAATTCTCCTGATCGTACATAAATGACTATCCTAGTTGTGCAATCCGGAACATACTCCTTAATAACTACATAATTCTGCAGATATTTATTGCGTTTAAAAAGACGTGCAAATGCATAGAAACTCTTATTCTAATAATAAAGATTTTAAGTACAGGCGATGACAATTTCTACCTTTTAGGCGTGCTGGATATTACTTCGAGCCAACTGCGTACTGCTTCTGGATTTTGAAAAAGGACATGGTCCTTCATTGAAACTTCTACTGTAGGACCTGTAATATTTCTTATAAAATCCAACCAGTTTAAATCTTTCCCATACTTTTGCTGTAAATCACTTATCTTCATTCTGACTGTGTCATTATAATACACCTAAAAATTAATTTTATTAGTTCTATCAGATTTTATTAGACTAACAGGGAAGTGTTTAAGACATGGTGTTCAAGCATACCGTTTATAAAATAACTAGCTATGAGCAGTAACCATTACAAAATTATTAATAATATGTTTTGGGTAATTTAATTAAATTATGGCTATGTATTGCAGTGTTGAATGATGTACAATGCAAACTTCATTAAAAAAATCAATCATACTTACATGTGAGTGCAAGTAGCTCCAAAAGCGGTAAGTGCCATCCAATTGTTTGAATACAAACTGTTGATCTTCAGCCCCAAACATTTTTGCTATTTCCGTCATAATGCCCACAGCGTCGTTTTTGGAATAATTATTAAATAGCGACCGTTCATCAAAATTTGGCAATGCCACCTGGAACACAAAACAACTCAACGCACTTGCATACAAAAAAATGTGTATATATTAAATGAGGAGCATTCATTAAAAAAGGTCCAGATAAAATAGCTTCGAGAAAAAAAACGAAAGCGCTTTTGATTTAGGATAATAGATTATGAGGTACGGCAATTTAATACCCGGATTGACTCTGCAACGTTTAAGTCACGGGAAATTAAACCAAAAATATACCAACATATAATAGTTCACATTTGTATAAATCGAGGGTGGTCAAGCCAATATTGAACAGCTGTTAATATCTGTGCAGGATAGTACCATGTAGATCGTGTTTCTGTCAGTCGTCATGGATCAACGAATTTATGTTCAATTTTGCTTATAAATTAAGGAACATTCCAACAGGAACTTATGAAACGTGAAAACTGTAAGTCGTGATCATGCCCTAAATCGTCCTAACACATTTAAATGCTTTAAACGTTTCAAAGCTAGACTTCAGCATGTTCAAGATGATGTTAGAACCGGGCGTCCGTCAATCTGTCGAAATGCAGATTCAACCGCAAGAGTTCTTGAAATTGTGGCCACAAATCGCCAAATAACCCATCAATTATGGCAGAATGAATAAGAAGACTGTTCGACCAATTCTACATGCAGATTTAGGTAGGAAAAAGATCTGAGCGGAGTTCATCCTGCATAGTCTTACGATTGAGCAAAAACAATGAAGAGTAGCATGTTGCGCAGACTTTGTTCAAACTTGTCGCATGACGTTGCACCTGTCCACTCTGCACTGATTATGATAATATTTTTCAGGTAACACGAAGTTTCTTTGGGACTCCTTTTCAAAATGTGTAGAACGTTGCAATAAGTGCATTAAAGTAAATGGAAATGACTTTGAATAAATATCAAATATACTTGAATTATATTTCGTTTTATTGTGTTAGTTCGGGAATTAAATAGTCAAATAATAATTATAATAACTAATACTTTTAAACAAAAACTAGCCATACTATAAAAACGACAGAAATTCAACGTGCACTTTATTCAATACAGGTTATTAGAAAATGGAAATGGAGCCATTTCCAACGATTGGAAAACAATGAGATAATTAAAATTAAAATCGAAACGAATTAAATTTCCGGAATCGTTCTGAAGCTGTTTGGAGAAGAATACAACTAAGCTTGTTTGTGAATTTGTGACTACAGATAAATGCTGATTCCACTGTTTTACATTCCAAACAAAACAAAAGTTAACAATGGAAATCGCTCGAGTATCCGCCACTAAATAAGGGAAAATATATTGAGTAAAAGTAGACTGATAGATTATCTTCTAAAGGCTTTAGCGATAGTAGCAGCAGAGTACTCATCTAGACCAATTGAAACAAAAATTTAAAAAAAAAACAGGTTTAGAGAAGAAAAAGACAATTGTGTCTTTTTCTTCTCTAAACCTGCACTGGTACGTGCCCATACAAGTGTTGTTTCCATCGCAAAATTCAATGAATTACTTGTACGTTGTCCACCTTTTGGGTTGGTTTAACTTCCATCTATTCCATTAGTCTGAAAGAATTCCTTGGGGGGATAGCTTTTCATCAGACGAAAAAGTGATTGTAAAAGATTTGGCAGGTCTTGAGGTATCGATGATTCGTGATGGTATAAACCATGGTATGAACCATCTTTGGTCCAAGTGTTAAGGGAGATTAAAAAATAGAAGTCATTACAAAGCAAGATAAATTGCTCTTCTATTACATTTCAATAACGTTTCTAATGATTGATTTAAAAGTAATACAAATTTGCATTTTTAACACTATACCTTGAAAATATATTTTCCCTTGTTTTTCACGTCTTCTTTTACATCCAAATTAAGAAACACGGAGAAAGGATATCCAAGTTGGCGAAGTTTGTACGTAGCTTTGAGCCAGTCAAAATTTGCCTCGTTCCACTTTGAACCTTTGAGTAAAGCAGGCCAACCCCCTATTTCTTCAATTGCCATTTTAATAGTTTTCACATTATCCCGTTCTATTTCACTTTCGTTCAAACACGCCCGAAACAAATTCTTAGCGCTTTTCACAATTTTGTGCTCATCATCTCGTACACCTTCGGCGTATATTTCTAGGATCTGCCGATTTCGCTTATTCTTCATTAGAACAAAATCATTAAGTTTCTCGTCTCCATGTGTTGACTTTAAAAAGTTTCCGCAAGCAAACTGGTAAAAATCTTCGCAAGGGTTTACGTTGGGATCGATGCGCTGAAGTATGTTGACAGCTTCGTGAATGCACGTGGAAGTGCTGCATACATCCGAAGATATCTCTGTCTCTTCTGGAAATATTCATATTATGTAATTTATAACCATTTTGGAAAAAGAAATCTTAAATCTAGAGTTGTGCTTTGTGCTATTTGATCCGCTATGATCAGAAATGTAAAAAAACCAACGGAAAAGAATATTTTCCTAGTTTCTACGAGGGCAGCCTTTTAAGTTTTTACAAACGACCACTAGGTGGCGCTATTGAGATGTGTCATTACTATTTTCGTAAAATTTAACATTTGTTATTGTGCAAACAGTGGCCGCTTAGAAATTGACCGAGTAGTTTGTTTACAGTGAGCGTTTAAAAAAAGCAATTCTGTGAGAAAATGAAAATTTCACGTGAAAGTTTTTGTTGGATGATTTTTTACGATTTTAGTAAAGGCCTAACTCAACAACAATGAATAAAATCGCTTCGTTCAACTTTTGGTAATGAAGCACACCAGAAAAGACTGTTTACAATTGGTTTGCAGAATTTCGTCGTGGTCGTACGTCCATCAGTGATGATTTCGTGAAGGTCGAACAAAATCGGTTGTTATTACAAAAAACATCGATGCTGTGCGCAACATGATTGAAAAAGATCGACAGGTGACTTACAGTGAGATAGAGGCATCCTTAGGCATATCGAAGACTGGGGTACATTCGATTTTGCATGAACATTTAGCTGTGATAAAGGTCTGCTCCCGAAGGATTTCGTATAATTTGACCGAAGCTCAAAAAAAGGCTCGTGTTAATTGGTGTAAGGAAATGCTCAAACAATTCGACCGGGGAACTGCAAAATCCGTATATAACATCGTAACAGGTGACGAAACTTGGATATATTCGTCTGAACCGGCAACTCAGCAACAATTCACTGTTTGGGTGTTCCAAGATGAACCAAATCCCACAAAAGTTGTTCGTTAACGAAGCACTTTCAAGAAACTGATGGCTTGTTTCTTCGATTATAGTGGACATGTCGCAACCATTCCTTTAGAGGATCGAAGGACAGTTAACGCTGAATGGTATACAACAATTTGGTTGCCAGAAGTCATCGACGAAATCAGGAAAAACAACGGAAAACGTCACATCATTCTTCATCATGACAATGCCAGCTCTCACACAGCACGTCAAACCATTGACTATTTGAAGGAGAAAAACATCGAATTAATGTTTGGTTGCCCGTATTCACCTGATTTATCGTCTAACGACTTATTTGTGTTCCCGAATGTCAAACAAAAAAACCGTGTTTTTGAGATACAAACTTCAGAGTGGAAAAAATGTTTGGGGAATTGATTTGAACGCATGCAAAAGTGTATAAATCTTAAAGGCGAATATTTTGCAAACCAATAAAACAGTTTGTTTCAAAAGAAATATTTCTTTCCTAGTTTTTGTAAAAATGTAAAAGACTGCCGTCGTATATTCCACAATTTACCAATTAATAATCACTATACAAAGTTTTCCTTCTGGTCGTGGCTTAACTTTGCTATTTTTGCTGAACAATTATAAGTTTTAATCATTGAATTTTAATTATTCCGCTAGCGACTATTTATTTAAAACTTACTTGGATAGGGCTTTTTAATTACAAAAACCAGCAGAATGGTAGCAGTCAGGATTCCTATTACTATAACACCAATCAAAATTCGTTCCAGTAGCGATCGATTTGCCCAACAGCCAGTTTTCTTGTCTTTACTAAAATGTATTTATTATAAATGTTTTTAATGTATCTAAAAAAGCTCAACATGTTTCTTTAAATTAGCTACTGTACTGTATCTCCATTCAACAGGTGGTTAAAATTGCCACATGAATCAATACGAAATTAAGCAATACCTAATTGCTTACAATCACTCCAATCCAAGTTAAACTTTAATCCATTACCTAAGCGGCATTCTGTTAAACTCCACACACAGCCACTTCACAAATGTTGACTCACACTGACTATCGTTTTAAATACCAAAACATTAAATGCGATTGCGTTACTATTCCGGTTGTTATTTTTAGCTACATCTTGCGTTTGCGAGCGATTTATTACTCTGAGAATTGAGCAGAAACCCCAGAAGTTAGAGAATTAACTTGTTCACAATTAATAATAACCTTTTCTTTATCTCTGGTTCTCTGTGGTGATAGAATTTAGAGATTACTTCAACTCCGATAACCTCATCTTTTGTTCTTCATATCTTAAAATATTTCATTTCTAAATCATAAAGCCGACAGAAAACACTGTTTCTATCGGTCTTATTAAAAGAAAATTACAGGCGTGTAAGATTTTCTATAAAATGTTTGCCATTACAGAATCGCTTTTGGCTAAGAAGAAAGTGTCTTATGCAAAAAGATCTAACCAGCACGATTACATTTACACGGGGGTAATGTTTCTAGAAGTTAAAAGTATTATACACAGTGGCGTAACAACGAAGTCGTGTCGATAACAAAATACTTTTGTAATTTCAAATAGGTTATGCCCCGCCAGTGGATTTTTGTTGCTGCTTTATGTAAATGAATGGCTTATTTACTATGTAAAAGTATACACATGTAGGTACTTGTGTTTGTCTTTTTAGAGATTTAAAATCTGAATTTGTCTAAAACTCCAAAATATAACAATAAATTACAGCAACAGCTTAGATGGAATTCACATGTGGAAGTTATTCGTCGTTTACTTTTAGATCATTTTCGGTATAATCAGTTCTAACACAATGGTGCTCCTGCACATAACACCCGTATAGGTGTAGAAGTAAAAGAAATGGTATCTACAATCTGAAATGTATATCGGTAAGTTTCTGAAGGTAGCAGTAGGCTCTAGTTACTAGCATCCAGGGACCGCGGTGGTCGAGTGCGAGAACGCATTGACCACTCGAGGTCACACTGAATTGCGCTTGTTCCGGCGTGGTTTCGAATCCCCGCTGGGGCGACCGCAATTCAGTTAGTTAAGTTTAGGGTGCATGCTGCGTGAATGGTTAGTGTGTAAGGGACGCCCGCACCCCCCTGAAGTAATGCGAAAGCGGTTCCGGGGGGGGGGGGCAACGGTAGTATGAATGTGTGAAAAAAAAAGTTACTAGCATCCACGCTACTACTGTTTACTAAAAATGTTATATAAATGATAAAATAGAATTCAAAATAAGTGAGAACATTTACAAGCTACTTTTGAGCAACCATAAAATTTAAAAAAGCAGGTGAATTAATAATAGTTTATTTGAAAGTTCTTTACATTATACTTATGGTAAACTACAATTGTTTAATTTCGTTTAAATAGCAGAAGGTGGTTTAAACTTAATACATACTTCAATATATTAAGAATAAAATTAACATCAAATGTGTGCAAATGTAAAAATCTTTATTTATTGCTTTACCGTAAATGAGACGGTGATGACCTATAGGTCAGCGCATAAGACTTCTGCGCTGAAGGTGTGAGGCTCAATTCGCAGTGCCGGAGCCTCGGATTTGTAACGGCTGTTCTCTTTCGCAAGGCAATGGCAAACCAGCAAGGTATTCTGCCTAGTAAATTTTCTCTGGAGTAGAAGTGTTTACACTTTCCGCGGTAGGAAGCCCACGGTAACCTGTAGGTCTTCTATGTCTGCGGTACTTTAAAAAAAGTTCAACACAGGCATAGGAGAGAAGATCGCTACGTCTCGTAAGAGATAAGGCATTCAACCAAGAGTATTGTAAATCTTAATCGTCGCATTACCAATCTTTCTTTATATATGTTTCAGTTTGCTATTGTGTTTTTAATTACAACTGGCCAAATTAAAGAAAATGCTTATGCGCAGAACAAAGAAAGTTTTCAACTAAGGTGTCATTCCACTGGTCTGATACTTAAAAATTTGCTCTTGGTAGAGGAGTCACACCAAGAATATAATTTAGTGTTCTAAATTCAGTAATTCAAATGTTAAGTAATGATTCTACTTCTTCTTCCTTTCACGGTGAACGTCATACGACCTGTTCCGGTCATAGATTCCAGAATTATAAATATATTAACATTCTAAATTTACATATGTTTTGCTATGAGGATTGTTCAATAGAAACACGTTTGATCGCATAGGCGCGACATGATCATGATGGTAATTACATGCGGTTGTTGAAAGTGTTTATTCACGTATTAGGGATGGTGTCTATCAAATTTCTTTGTGGTTGCTTCTTCTCGTTTACCATAGAAAATCCGTCCAAAGATAACATGCGTGCTGTTATTCAATTTTTAGCCCCCGAAGAACGTCAACCACTAGAAATTCATGATAGAATGAAAACTGTCTATGGTGACTATAGTTATTCTCACACGGTGATTGAGTGGGCCAGAAAATTTGACAAGGAAGAGAGTCGACTAAAGTGTTGCAACTTCAGATGAAAATGTGAAGCGTTTGAAAACTACTTTAAATTAGATACATTAAAGTCAGAGAACTTTCTGAAATGACAAGCATCAGCATAGGAAATGTTCATTCATATCACAAAATTGCTATTCAGTGGATTTCACGGCTGCTTACTATGAAAAAAGAATTTTCGCTACGAAGAAGAACGCAATACCTTTTTACACTGAGCAGTTGCCGGTGATGAATCTTGGTGGTGCTATCACTGTGAACCGGAATCGAAGCGTTAGAGCATGTAGTGGAAGCATGCAGATTCTTCAAAGCGCAAAAATTTCCGATCAATAATTTAAGCGGGAAAAGTAATGTTAACCGTATTTCTTGATTGTCATGGTGCACTACTGTTGGATTTTAAAGAGCCTGGTGTCTACATCAATACTGAATGATACGCGGACACCTTACAACGTTTACTTGTCAGCATCAAGAATAAACGTCCCGGTAAACTCACAAACGGTGTCATTCTTTTTCATGATAATGCTCACCCCCATGCAGCCCGAGTGATTTCAGACGCTTACCCGTATGTGCTGGAAAGTGTTAGAACACCCGCCTTACAGGCCCGATTGATCTCTATGCGACTTTCATGTCTTTGGCATATTAAAACAGTCTCTAAAGGAACAGCAATTCATTTCGGACGCTGAGGTGCAGACTGCCGTTAGAGAATGGTTTCGTCAGGAGCGGCATGCATTTTTCCAGCAGGGAATCTGTAGATTAGTACGACAGTGGGACTCATGCCTTAATGGTAATGGAGATTTTAATTGAGTTGATAACAAATTTGTTACAGCCTCCAAACGTGTTTCTAATTTCTATGGAACAATCCTCTTATATAACGCAAGAACTGTTTTCCAGAAACCATAGATCTTTTCATTTGGGACACATGTATACGACCATAATTCATTCAATAACGTAAAACAAGAGGGTTAGTTTTCTTGTACCATAGATTGTGAATCTTTAAGACAATTTTTATGTGCAAAATCTCTCCACTTTTCGAATTTCTCTAATTTAATTTATTTTGTTACAGGTAAGTCATCGAGAATGTTCTGGAACGTAATGCACTGGAGTCTGGTGAGTGAAAAAATTCCAGCGGGTTACTATTACAGGACGGTTTACAATTAAATTATGAATGAATATGTAATTTTAAGAAATTGGTGAATTATGCAGGAATTAACGTATCACTAAATGATATATCTAACTCGACTGGACATCAGAATCGAACGTATATTTAAATTAAATTGAAATTATAACTCGTTAGCAATAGACAGGTTGATTTAGTCTTTATATTTCAGAACACTTGTTAAAGATTAAGGCCCTTGGAAAAATCTTAACTAGTAAAGAGAAGTCATACTAATTCATTAATAAATTATAAAATTTTCTTTATTTTATAAGAATACGTATACAACAACAACCACATTAAAAAGCTAAAGTAATGAACATCTTTTGGAGGGATTCATGTTTGCTCCTTCTGGACACTTGAAATCTTCTGCAAGTTGAGGGATGTGACTCATAGATCCCGAAACCATCCTGGAAATTATGTTTGGGTCGCTCATTGTTCCAGGTATAGAACCATAAGAACTGAGAGGTTCACAATACCCAAGCACTGCAGAAATCCAGAACAGCTGCTTAGGTGAATAATCTATATTAAGCAAGTGCTGCTCTTTCCCATGATTGATAATCCATTTTTCGTATGCAACCGAAGCTAAATGCCCTCCAGCGTTTACTTGCAGTATCAAGTTCATCTAAGGACATATTTATAATATTTAAATATATTTAGTAAAAGTTCGGTTTAGAAGAGAAAACGTATGCTTTGTACTTAAGTCAAGCAGTTTATGACAGACTTTAGGAAAATCGTTGTTATCGGATCTTAAGTACTTAGAAGAAAAAATTTGGTGTTCTTGAATAAAAATAATTGTAGCAACTTAACTCTAGGCGATAAGTATTAGATAGTTCTAGCATATCTTATAAGCTTGTACATATATATTAAATAAAACCACATGTTTTGTTTTCTACAATCAACCCTAATTGAAAATGCTATTGGTTTTAAAAGTCTTTCGTGATGCCTTTAGTTTTTACCTGAAATCGGTCTATATGTGGTTTTAAATCCTTCATTGAATCTTCCAAGCATTTTCGTTTTTCGTGATCTTCCTGTCTGAGGTACTTATTTAGCACGCCACTCATTTGTAGGCCGATGTGTATGCCCAGTGCACCATAATTTGCATAATTTGGCCTAGATTCATCGAATAGAAAGTTGGAAACACCGACTGCAGGTATATCTGAGTACAAGAAAAAGTTTTAAGATTTATTCTAATTTCGACTGTTTCCCTTTCAAATTTAACATCATATATAAAGAAAAATATATATTTTGGTGGTAAATGAACTAAGGAAATGGTATTTTATCTTACATATAATATCGTCTTCTTCGGAATACAATGGAAAGGTTGTTCCAGATTTGAAAATCCATTTTTGAGATAACGTTTCGGTGGTTAATTTGTTAATTTGCTGATACAGCGTTGTTTGATAATTTCTATTTGCTTGGGATATTAGGCTTAAGAAAGTATTATTTTTGGTAGGGACCTAAAAGTGGTATTCAATAACTAAACATACATTATTGGAATTACTCCCTAAGATGTCTTACCATGTCCACATCTAAGTCATCAAATATCTTATCGTCAAAGTAGTCTCCAGGCTGCCCTACCACTATTTGAATAGCTTTTGCCTTTTCCAGAACTTCTGCCTTGTCGGTTTCATTCATCCATTTTATCTTCCCCAAAGCCTCAATTAATTGGGATTTAACATTATCGGTAATTTCTTCTATTTTTATCCAATCTTCTGGTGGTAAGTACATTCGATCACATACTATATCAATTGGACTACGAATAAACCTGCAGGAGAATAATTAAAATCTGAAGCTTATATTTTAACAAGTATGTCACCTTTCTTGGATCTCCCTTAAGCAAAATTCTTTTCGATTTTTCGGTTTCCCGTGAGTGTTACGAAGGCTTTGTATCTCTTCTGTTAGATATGGCAACGTTGCTTCTATTACTTTCCACATCATGTAATTTGCTTGAGTTCTAAAATTATTAATGTTAATGGTTAGAGGTGTGCTTGATTTAGTAAAATTATAATTAAGAATTCGATTGGTTACCGTTTCGGTGTTTTTGAGATCAGATCAATCCAGCTACTAAGGACCGCCGGTGCTGGAAATAGAACCTGGTCATCTTCAGAAATTTCTGCAGGAGGGCTTGCAATTTTGTTAATAAATTCGTACCAATTAAGAGTAGGACACTTTTGCTGATATTCCTTAACGGTGTATTTGGTTTGACCTCCTAGACCATACTGATTGTGGATTTCCTGTAAAATATTTAACCTTCTATGTAAATACATCGTTGTAATTAATATTAAGATTCCGAGCAATTTAATTCGTATAGGTTTGTTAAGCACCTCTCACGTAATTTCCTGTTTATATTAATTATCCTGAATTTACTGACAGTGTTTAATCGTATAGTTGAAAATACAGCTTTTTACAGTAGCAGTAATGTACTATAGAGAATAAATTAACAAATTGGCTTGGTTGTGAAGATTAGAATATAATGGCGATCTTTCTCTGAAAAATGTGAACTTCACAAAAATTGAAAGCAGACAAATAAATTCTTATTTAGATACATATCCTCAAACAAAAATTGCATTGAGTAGAATATATTTGGTTGCCAATGTGTTTTGTCAAATAAAACAATATTATTGGAGCAAAATGACCTTCTAACGACGCTGTATTATTATAAATTCATAAATTGCGGGACCGCGGATCAATTCTGACAATAAAACAATTTTTAAATACTTTGGAACTTTGGAAAGGCGACCATTGTAGTGCAAATTTTTGCTATTCATATATTACCAATTAAGCATTATCTGTCTCAATTTTTTTCCTGGCGTCACAAGTGATAATCTACCGAGATCTAGGACGCGGTTTTCCAAGCCTGTTTCCACTCGAGCCATTTTTGGCTTATTGTATACCAAACTACGAACTGTGCCTATCTATGGTAGTTCATACATCGCAGTGGCACGGGACTTACTTCTCCGACAAAAGGTCCACTATCAGATTTTTCCCCGCTGGGACGTCGGCCAGGTTCGAAGCCACGTCTCTTGGATCTAAAGGCAAATGTGCTAACCAATAGACCAATGTTTCTCCCAAAAGATATCACGGCCCGAAAAATGTTAAATTTGTCTGCGCGGACAGGTGACAAAAAAAATTTTATTTGCATTTTGTAAAAAAGTGCTTATAATTACTAAACTTTTTTATTGATTTAAGAATACATGCGTATATAAATTTCTTCACAGCAGCAATCAATCTGATTGCTATTTTTCTCTTTTGTGGGTAAGAGGTTCAAGTCTTGGATTTCATGTGGTAAGTGCAACGCGTACGACAGCACATTGTCATTGTCGAATGTGTCGGTTCTCATAAATACGTCTGAAGAAGGTAGTAAGACCCTTGTTGCTTTTTCATGCAAAAATGGATGTTCATTTCTAACTGGAACCCAAAACTATCTTAGGGGCATTGATTTAAACAATGCTTTTAACTCTGTTTGAGCTTAATTTAATAAATTTTTCCTGTTCAAAGACGTTATCCACATATTTCCCATTCGCCAATCTTCTTCAGATGAATAATATTCATTAAATGCGCAAGGAAGTGCTTGCAGATTTTAGCACGTTATATGATATATCCCTTTTATATCCAGTTCTAAATTAATTAAATCTAATAAATAATGGAACATATTCCATAGTTATTTTCTTGTACTCGTTGCTTCCACAGTATTAATTTATTTTTAACTGTATCAATTCTGTTGCATATGTTGCAAAGGGTACTATTATTTTCTTGAAGGCTTAAATTTAATTCATTTATAACGGTAAATATATCTGACAAGTATGACAGGTTCGCAACCTAATTAATGTTGCGGAAAAATTTTGGTTATTTAAAATTTTTGATATAGAAAAGATTCGAATTTATTGTTTTATATGCGTGTTGTACTAACTTAAATTATTTTATTAGAAACATTTGCTTATATTTTTAAATTTTATAATTATGGAGATATTTGAATGTACAGAAAATAGCGATTTTCAGTTTTTCTGAATAATTTCTAAACTGTTCGGAATTTTAATTTTCTCAACGGAGTCTGAATCAGCACTAAAAACTGCTGAACTTTTCCATTTAAACAAATCTTTATATTTAACAATAAGAAAGACACCCGTGGTAGCCTACTCAATCTGGGAGGACACACTGTATAGTGACTTATACACTTTTTCTTCTTAGGTTTGTAAGTCACTTTAATTAAAATTTATTATTTTAATTTTATTATTCCAAAAGGTTGTATTGCTATTTTTCAATTCTTCTTCTCTACGTAAGAGATTGGAAAAACTAGAAGTCCTTTCATGCCCTGCAACCCTTTAAATCGACACTATTTTAGTAGGCTGTATATACAATATGCGCGCCCCTCTCTGGTAACTAGTGCTCAAAAATATTGTTTCTATTGACTGGTAGATGCAAACAACGATAATTAATTATTAGTGAACAATACTTAGTTTAGAAAGGTAAATTATATTCGATTATTTTAAAATGAACTTAGGTTAGTTAAGGGAAAATTAGGTAATTCTTTGATTCTTGATTTTTGGCCCCGGCGGATCAATTAATACTTTATTTAAATTTCTGCCGCTAATGAACCTTCGATATCCTACATTATTATCTAATTTTTTTTTCATTGCTATTCACGCTTTCCTAGAACTACAGCATGATAAAACAAAGAAAATCCTTTGAAGTGGCGATGATGACAACGTACATTGTGTAATCTTGTGTAATACTCTTTTAATAATTTTCAAAAAATATAAGCTTTAAAGTAAACAAATTCGCTAGCACTGTAATTTGTCAAGAGGACATTTGTTTTCCATATAAAACTGAGAATCCATAGCAGTGTTCTTTATATGGCATCCGATTTTTCATACCATGTTTAAACAAATAAACATTAATATTCATAAAAAGACATACACTTTTACTGGCCTAACTTATTTAAAAATAATAATTTTCTCATTCTATCCAAAATATACTAATGTTAATGTTAAAAATCATAAATAATAATGGTTTTGAATGAATTTAATAGTTTGCCAATCGATAAAATGTAATCAATTGTTTGTTTTTTTTAAGAAAATTCGCTTCAACAACAAAGCTATTAGTTACGGTCCTTTAATGCAGAGGCATTTGATTTTGTTGAATTGTCAATATGCCTTTATATTTATGAAATTACAAAAAAAATGTCCCATATCAAAAGAATTTAAAATCTATGGATCACAAAAATTATACAACATGAAACCGTTGGCTATCCGACATTAATACATAGACAAAAGGTGTACTTCAAGAAAAACTTGTTATTAGTATGCAATAATTTCTCGAAACGAATGCTTTTTGAAATTTCACCATCCGATTATTGAAATATTTTGGAAATCTCATGTTGGTCATTTTGTGGCCATTCGCATACACCTACGAAAATATTTGAAATTCTAAATTATTGGGCTGTACCCGGTCTTTTCGCCACTATGTGCTTCTCCTCGTTGCCAAGGTTAACATTTACACATATTCTCAAAATTACATACAGAATCCACTAGGGAAACGCACATGTCTATTCAAGATAATGTTGGGGATGTATCTACGAGGGCTGTTCTCTTTCCGCTGAGCGTATCTAGCAGACTGACATTTTGAAACAAATTTTGCTTGACATTTGAACGTAGTTATTTACAAGTTTAATTATAGTGAAAGTTGTCAAATACACTTGAAGATTTTTAAAATACATAATGTTAAAGTAATCCTTTCCCCAATAAATCATAGAATTTCACTTAAGCCGTTACGAATGTTTTGAGGAAATCAATCGAGTGTTTGGTAACAAGTTGTGTTCCTTAGCTACCGTAAAGCGGCGGTACAATGAACTTCAACGTGGTTGACTTTCCTTAAATGACAACTTCCGAGCTCCTAAGCCAAAAACGGCAGTTACCGAAAAGAATATTCATCTTGTACGAAACATGATTGAAGAGGACCGGCATGTTACTGCCAGGAGTACTCAAGCAACTTTAAAAATTGTTGTGAAAGCAAGTGACACCATTTTACACAAACGTTTGATGGTACATAAGCTGTGTACCCGTTGGATTTCCCACAATTTGACTCCAGTTCAAAAAGAAAACCATGGCATGGTGCAGATCTACACTGGATCGCGTTGACAATGGATCGCCTCATTTGGTGAACATCATTACAGGTGATGAAACGTGGATATGTTTCTATGATCCCGAAAGAAAGCAACAGTCGGCAGTTTGGGTCTTTGAGAACGAATCGGCTCAAACAAAAGTTGTTCGTGAAAAAAGTCGAAACATAAAGATGGTCGCCACATTTTTTTGAATTACTGGACAAGTTTCCAATGTACCACTGGAGGATCGTCGTACTGTTAATGCTGAATGGTACACTACAGTTTGTTTGCCTTAAGTTCTCCAAAATGTTCGCGAAAAACGTCCAAGAGGAAGGATCATCTTCCATCAAGAAAACGCTCGGGCACACACTGCTGCTCGAACGACTGAGTATTGGAATGCCCAAAACATTGAAATAATGGGTAATTCGCCGTATAGTCCAGACCTAGAACCTAATGATTTCTTTTTATTTCCGCGTGTAAAGAATAAGTTATGGGGTTTACGTTTTACATTGGCCGAAGAAAATAAATAACTTAACGCGGGAAGATTGGAAAAAATGTTTTAAAGATTGGTTTTCACGGATGCAAAAATGTATTAACTGTGGAGGGGAATACTTTGAAAAATTATAAATAAATGTGTTTTGTTAATAAATTGTGTATTACTTTATTAGGATCAGCAGAAAGAAAACAGCCCTCGTATAAAGCCTGAAACGCGAGGAATATATCCCTATATTATCACACATACCAAATTTAATTTTTATGTCTTTAGATATTATTTAAAAGTTAGGAATGATTCAATTTTCATTTAACGCGCGCCGTGTTTTACATACCAGTTGCAGTCGTGTAAGTAAATCATGCGCCTTGGCCATTTCTCCGGATGCCTTGCTTTTATCCTGTGCCCCAAATAAGACTACTACATCGGTCATAAATCCAATTTTATCAAAGTTGAGCGAACTGTAATCCCACATATCCGGTGTTGCTACCTAAATTGAAACTACTACACTTAATGTTTTATAACCACAAACTAGTACTCACTTTAAATATATACTTGGTGCTGTCGTCAGGATCAACAACTGTAACCAAATCTAGAAAAACCGAGAAATGGTATCCAAGCTCTCTTAGCTTATAGGTAGCATCAATCCAATGGAAAACTCCGTCATTCCATTTGGATCCCTCAACAACGGGCCATCCACCTACTGCTTTCACAGCTTCTTTTATAGTGTACAAGTTATCCATTTCTATTGCCGTTTCGTTCATGCACGCTTTGAATAATTGTTTTGCAGCTTTTACCATTTTATGATCGTCTTCCTGGATGGGTTCAATGTAGGCTTCAAATAGTTCCCTTTTACCTTGTTCTTGCAATATTTGTGGTAAAGCGAGGTTCGTATCACCATGGGCATTTTTCAAGAAATTTCCGCACGCAAACTGGTAGAAATCGTCGCAAGGGTTTATTACGGGATCTACATACGATGCTATTTTTGACGCTTCATTTATGCACCCAGTCGTGCTGCAGTATTTCAAGGTAAAATCTAAAAGACAGTTGGATACAACTTTATTGTACCGGTCATGATGTTGTAAACTTACCTACTTCCTTTTTAGCAACCAAAAACAGCAGCACTATTATGAAAACGATTATTAAAAGCGTTAGGGGTATAAGAATTCGTTCCAAAAGGGATTTTCTTGCCCACCATCCTTCCGGTTTTTTGGATTCTTGTCTTAGAACATAGTTGCAACAATTCCAGTTAAAAAAATAATTTAAATCAACCACTTACTCGGTAGGTCGAGGCATTTCGCTGAAATTATGTGGGTCACATGTGTCCCTTTTATTTCTTATAATGTAAACATGTGGAAAATATTACTGGACACAAAACCAACAACTACTTGCTCTCTTGGTTACAATGCGACTGTTAGTATAAACATAAACTATAAAACGATTGAAATAGCGTTCTGAAAGTGCAGTTATTTTTAGATCTTGCGTAAATTTTAACTATCCGCAACGAAGAGAAAATATTTCATTAGCTTATAAATGAGAACCAAAAACGACTGTTATTAAATTAACAATTCCTCTCTTGTGTATAGTTATTGACTGTATGACTACTAACACAAATTTATCATACACAGATAAAAATACAAAGCGACAAATTCATTCCAGGGTGATAAGAGAGTTAAAGTAGTTTGTTTGTTCATTAACCGATTAATCAAAAATTCTTTAATGAAAAGCCACGATTTATTTCAAATGTATTAGAGTTTGTAAACATCAGCTGGTATGCAGTTATAGTTAGCAGAGATATGCGTTAACCCAAATGCTAGAACAACATCTGCCGTCTCTTCATTAAATTGGGCAATTAAAGTGCGTGATGGTTTACACTCGATGACAACCGATTTGTATAAAAATATTTTCTGTCCTCTGTTATCTGCTTGGAATAAAATACACATTATTGAATCTGTGTTTTGTTTGTTGCATGTTTTACCTTATAGAGCTAGGAAACATTGCTGCATCTAGATGCAGTTTTCCTGCATATACATATAGGCCTGCTAAAGTACCTCAAAGTTATCTACAATAAGTGTTTTCTATTGTTGTCATAGCTAGATTAATAAGCGAGCTTGTTATGTAACGTTTTTCTAAATTGGTAAACAGTAAAACGAAAAAATTATCGCAAAATTGCCAAAGTTGTGAAAAATGGCTCAAAATTAACCTAGGTTTATGATATACTTAGATGTAATATAGTGAAACTGTTCGACCTTATTGCCTTGCTTTAAGAATATTACGTATACCCTCAGGCGCGGATACGAGGGGGTGTAATGGAGGTAGATATTTTTGGTAAGATAAAGGAGGAAATATTAAGGATCAGAGCTGCAGCCAGGGTGGGACTGGCCAGGTCTAGGCCCTGGTAAACAAGTTAGGTTAAACCTAAAACAACCAAGATTACAGCTTTTTCTAATCTAAGCAGTTAGCTTCTTTATAATAGTAGGTACTTAAATATACCGAAGGGTTATATTACTTTTTGTTTATTTTAATTCGTTTATTTTATCATCATCATCATCTGACATGGAGCTGACTCGAGGGTCGATCCTGGATACGCCAGGCCCACCCCATGCCGGTAGGTGGGTAGAAGTTTACGGGATAGGATGGGATCGGGTGGGGCATTGCAGAACGTTAGCATGTCTGCAATGTATACCGGAAGACACCGCTCCTACAACACCGGGTAGTTAGTAAGCTACGCATCAATGGGGTTGTTGAGTACGTAGCCGAAACCATTATGCGATTATGCGTTTGAGCCTAATAAACTCTGGTTTCAAAGTTTCACATTGTTCTTATTTCACATCATGCTATTGTTCTAAGGTTACTGATTGCACATCTCCTAATAACTAATAACCTACTTAATAGTTATTCTCGAACTTATTTTTACTGTCCGTTATGCGATTATACATTTGACCCTAATAAACTTTGGTATCAAAATTTCACATTGTTCTTATTTCACATCTATCTATTGTTCTAAGATTACTGATTGCACATCTCTTAGTTTCCTAATGACTAAGAACCTACGTAATATTTACCCTCAAATTTATTTAAACTGCCCGTTATGCGATTATGCATTTGGCCCCAATAAACTTGGGTATCGAAGGTTCACAGGTTCTTATTTCACATCTATGTAGTGTTCTAAGGTTCCTGAAGGTTCACATTGATCGTATTTCACATTCATGTATTGTGCCAAGGTTACTGATTGCACATCTCCTAGTTTCCCAATAAGTAACAACCCACTTAATATTCACTTAATATTCACTCCCAAACCCATTCACACTGTCCGCTAGGCGACCATAACCCCGACCCCAAGAAACCCGGTATCAAAGTTTCACTCTGCTCGTATCTCCCATCTGGCCATTGTTCTAAGATAACAGACCGCTCCCCTCCTTGTGTCCCAATGAGCAGCCAACCACTTAACACTCGCCGCACTGACCACCCCTGCCCTACCACTCACTTGGAAGATCGACTCTGGATTGTACCTCCTTCGCATCCCCAACCCTTCCCACTGCCGCTGACTGCCCGACATCCAGCGTCCTCCCTCCCACCGGCACCTGCTTCGCTCCCTATCCCCTGCCCACCCCCTCGCCCTCCTACTGCCTCCTCCTGCTCGCCATCCTGTCCCTCCCCAGTCGACTCCTGAGCGGACTCCTCTGCTAGCGCGCACACTTCTCCTACCTCTCTTAGGACCTCCCCAATCCCCCCTTTCTCGCGCCCAGACCTCCCATGTCTCCCCAGGCATGCCGGCGCGCTGCATATCCCCCCCCCTCAATGATGTACTCCACGCGCAGCGCGGTCCTCCGATCTGCATGTCCTCT
>JABXWE010004349.1:0-39699 GCA_014611495.1 Limonius californicus
GGTCGCTTCCACCGCGACCGCGAGGTCAAGCACCTTCTTCAGCGTTAATTCCGTTTCCGCCAGGAGTCGTCGTTGCACTCCTTCATCACGCATGCCGCACACTAAACGGTCCCGAATCATCGAATCTAGGTTGTCCCCGAATTTACAGGTTTCCCCTATCTTACGCAGCTCAGCGGAGTACGCTGCGATGCTTTCTTCGCTACGTTGATCCCTTTTGTAAAACAGGAACCGTTGAACAATTTCCGATTGTTTTGGCGCGAAATATTCTTGCAGCAATGTAGTAAGCTGCTCAAAAGTCTTATCTGCCGGCTTGGTCGGGGCACATAATGATTGCACTATTTCAAAAGTCTTATTGCCGCATACACTCAACAACACTGCTCGTTTTCGTGTATCTCCTTCGATATCATTGGCTTGAAAATAAAATTTTAGCCTCTCGACGTACACTTCCCAACCCGCTGGTTTGTTGGTGTTGAATTCCTCGATGTGCCCGTAGGTTGCCATTCTTAACCCGATTTTATTCCACGTGGTACGTGTCCCGTAAGTTGTACTAATACCCCAACTCGATTCTCGAAAAATGAAACTGATTTTGTCGTTAGATCTCCTGAGATCCCATCCTCGTCGCCAGTTGACAAATATCAGTTTAAGTAATAAGGCTCAATAAATATCAACAATTTAATGAGAAAAACAGTACATGTATTCGGTACAAGAAAACACCCCGAACTGCTTGCAACGGAAAAGGAAATTAACCTCCCACTACTTTACTCCCCTAAATATTACCAACTTAATATACAACAGTTACTATGTAGCTATTGAGCTAATAAAGCATATATTATTATTATTATTATTATAAAGAGCCACAAGAAATCAGAAGATTGAAAAGAAAATGGCCTAAGGATCTGATCGAAGCAGATTAAGACAACGGAGGTGATCGCAAAAAGCAGAGCGGAAGCATCGCCATTGGATGATTTCTTTCTTCCTGTGTATCACAATCGGCCAATTTCCTTATTACTCGAAATGGATTGTAAATATGAAGTTGGCTCTAAATTAAAAAAAAATACGATTGAAGCAAGGACTATGCGAAGATACAAATCTGGATGAACTGAACATAGAACAAATGTGGAAAAATACAAAAACAAACTTAAAGCAGAGAAGTGGGTAGTCGGTAGCTGGATGGAATACTTTAAGGAAATTTATACAAAATAATACGAGAACGGTGTCGCTGTTAAAGTTATCAACGATGATGATGCGAAATTTGATTAGCTGAATCTTATTAATGGAGTAATTTCAACAACAAAAATAGAGAAGGCAATAAACAAAACTGAAAAAAAAATAATGCTACGAGTATCGACAATATTAAAGGCGGTTAGTTAAGGCGGCAGTGGAAATAAGTGTTAAAATGCTTCAATGTTTACTAAACAAGATATGAAAAGAAGAGATAATACCGGAAGAATAGCTGCAGGACTTTTAATAATCCAAATGTTGATGGTAATCCTGTATAACGAATAGTTCAACGAAAGGCAACTCTATTCTTATTACTGGTTACTGAGATAAGATTTAACGTACAAAAGTTTTAATTTCGCTTTATTCGATCTGTGAACTGTTTTAACCGTCTTGACACCGCATTCACATCAATAGTTAGTACAGTATTCTTTGATTCATCTTGTAGAAGGAGGGAAAGTAGTTCAAATGACATTATCACTTCTTAAGTTACTCAGCCCGAAAGAATATTTTGACAGACCTCCGAATTGTTCTAGATAAGAAAGCGTTGTTAAAAAAGTATTTGAGTAACACTAATAATATTTTTTGCTATTACTCTTTTCTACTGTAAAGGTGAGATATATTCCCATATATTTACAATTACATTTTAGTACTTCTGAATTGTTTCCACAGCAGAAGGTGTGTATATCGACATGGATAGCTTAATTGATATGAATGAAGAAGTTAAACCCAATGTTACCAGTGTGACTTCGCTATCGAACCTTACAGAATCTACATGCGATGTCTGGCATGAAACCAAAACCAACGAAGAATTATCTCAGAGTGAGTTGGAAACGAACGGTAAATTTATGGTTATGATGCAACTTAATTTTAATCTTATTTTTGAGTATGGTCGGGAACTGTTTACATGTACATGGGGATAAGCTGATTGGTTTATAATTCTGTGTGACTTCTTTTTCCGTCTTAAATAGCAATATTATTTATTGATTTTTTCCATCGGGATGTTAGCACTTCTGTTCTTAGGACTTTGTTGAACAATATTCATATGAGTTGGAGCATTTCCGGTGTTGCATTTTTAATCTGTTTAATAGTTATACCATCACTTCCTGGAAATTTGTTTATGACTAATTTTAGTTCTTCTTGTATTACTGACCATTCATTGTTCATCACTTCATCATCCTCTATTCCCTCTATCTTGGTATTGCCAATTTTTGTATGTCATTCAGTTTCAGCCGTTGTTTATTCTCTTTTCATTTGTTTAGTCGACCCTGTTTTTTCTGTTATAATTTGTATTTTTTGCTTTTACCCTTTTGTAATGTCCTTTCCTATATCTGGTTTGGTTAATTTGTTTACTTCGCAACATTCGATTCTATTTAATATTCCTGTGCTCTTTTTCAGCTCTACTTTTCCTTTATTGCCTTTTTCGTTACATCTGACCATTTTTATTCTTTGATAGTTTCTTGCTGACCTTGGGCATTTTTTCTTGCCTTTCTCAGCATAAGTTCTACGTAATTGTACATTTTTTGTACTCTTTTTTTCTTTTATTATTTGTATGTCTTCTGCCTTGAAGTTGTTTGAAGATTTTCTCTGTATTTAACTGGATTTATTTCTTTGCTTTTTTAAACGTTTATAGTTGTTTGTCCATTTTTATGGTTATCAGAGATCGTACCATTCTGTGTTTATTTTTTTTCTCTGTTGTTACTAAGAATACAGTCAATTATGTTTTATACATTCCATTTGGCGATTTTCATCTCCTGCGTCTTTTAAAAAAGGTGTTCATAATATGAAGTTTATATTTTATAGTAAAATGAATTAGGATCCTTCCTGGTTCGTTTCTAGACCCACGTTGATATGGATCTGTTACAGCCCCGTCGCCCCTTTCTTTCTATCCTATTTTGCTGATATCCATTATTAGAATATAATTTGACATTATTGGTTCTCTATCTATTCACTCCTCTAAATCTTTGTAGTACTTTCCTGTCTCTTCCTCTATAGCCGAAGATATTGCTGCGTAAACTTCAATTACGGATAGTCTTGTTTTGGCTATTTTTAGTCTTGCTGTTGCTACTCTGTCGGAATGGCTGTAAAACTCTTCTATCATCCCTTTTTTTTCCTTATAGAGGGTTGTTTATAAGTGCGTTATTGACATGAATAAAATCATTTGAAAGTTTTTCTTTTACTAATATATAAGGCCCGGATTTCTAGGCATTTGCCTATTTTGATACAGTGCAGGCTTCGAAATAATTTTTATACCAAACTCCATTTCACACCTTGGCGATCATTTTAAACCGCATTTTATTTTGCTTAAAACGCCTATTTCACACCTTTAGTGCCTATTTTCGACGTTAGTTTATTTTACATAATTTGCCTAATACAGCAATTTCCTGTAAGAAAATTTATTTTAAAAATCTGCACATTCTTTAATTTTGTTTCTAACTAAATTTTCTGTGTACTTGTCACAGGTATTGCTTCTTGGAATTGTCCTGAACAGGTAGCTAACGAATAGACAAGCCGTGGCTCTTATTTCAAAGACTTATTTATTTAATCCCTTTATTGTGTACAGCTCACATTTTTCCTTGTTTGGGATTTTTCTGCAAATTCCCCAAGTTTACGGGAAATTCCCAGAAAAGTGCATGAAACTGCTTATTGCATTTAAAAGCAGTTGTGCTATTATAGTGGTAACAAGTAGACGTATAAAGGTAGATATATCAAAATGCCTAAAGAAAGAGTCAATTTAAATTGCACGTTATGTCGATTAGTGGAAGGTAGTGAGTGTTTTACTACCGACGGCAAAGTAATCATTGTCAAAATTGCTCGAAGGAGAAACGTTTTTATAAATTTATCCTTATGAAATGTTACATAATTTCATATTTCTAAATAGGTGAAATGTTCAAAAAAGTATCATTTGGATCAGCACATAGAGACCACGGTACATCAATCGAACAGCAATAAAAGGTGAAACAGTGTTCAGACCTTTTTAAACCAAAGTAGTTTCAATCTAGAAGTCGGTACCTTTTCATTTGATCTGTGCCAAGCGTTATTAGCTGCCAATATACCTTGGTATAAATTGGAATGCAACAAGAATTTCTCGAAAAATATACAAAAAAGCATATACCTCCCGAATCCACACTGCGAAAAAACTAGACAAACTAAAACTAACAAACAAAAAATCGATTTTATTCGTGCGGAAATAAGTACTAGTAATATTTGGGCTGCTGTGGATGAAACTACAGACGCGAATGGACGGGCAATTGCAAATATGGTAGTGGGAAAATTAGATTCAAATGAACCTGATTCATCGCATTTGTTTTGCAGTAAACCCCTGGAGAAAACAAACAACAATACCATGTCTCGTTTCATTAATGATTGTTTTCGATTTCTTTGGCCCGAAGGAGGAAGTCATGGAAAAGTAAGATTGCTTTTGACAGACGGTGTTGCCTATATGTTAAAAACTGGAAGGAATATGAATGTTTTCTATCCGGCTATGTTACATTGCACATATCTTGCTGATGCCGCAAATGTAGTTGCAGAAACTGTCCGCGAGAACTACCCTGACATTCAGAAAATTATATCAAAAACAAAACAAAAATTTCTAGAAGCCCCTCTTCGAAGAGAAATTTATGCAGAAATATGCACAAATACCCAACTACCACCAGAGCCTGTTCTAACAAGATGGGGGACATGGATAGAAGCCGCACAGTTTTACCATGAACATTTTCTAGGTGTTAAAAGCGTCATTGATAGTTTCGATTCGAGTACTGCTGACTGCATAAAAAAGCCCAAGAAGCATTTAGCAGTTCCACTGCTAAGACGAATTTAGCATACGTTGTTGATCATTTTAAAATTATTTTAACAATCATAAAAGAGTTAGAAGGAAAGGGGGGAACACTAAGTATATTCTAATATTAGTAAAATTCGAAAATAGCAAGAACAATTAAAGGCAGCTCCAGTAAAAATTGCAAAAATTGTAGCTGCACGACTAGATGCTCTTTTATAGAAAAATCCAGGATATTCAGATTTAATGCAAATTAGTAAAGTCTTATCTGGTGATTCTAACGTAACACCAAATAAAGTTGGAATTTGGAATGTTCCGAATTTTAATTTTAATCTGTGATGTGGAGCGGTCATTTTCCGCACACAAACAAATTTTGACGGACAACAGAAGAAATTTTACACCAGAAAATCTAGAAAAAGTTGTAATTTGTTATGATTAACTTTTATTTATTTATGTAGTATTTTGAAGTTTGTACAAATATAGCACGTTTCCAAATATCCAGATTGTTTTAACAGGATTATTTTAATACGAGTATCGCCCATTTTCAATTTCTTGTTTGTAATCCTCGTAGACGTTCCGGGCAAGCTCATAGCCCAGGGTTCGCTGGATATAAAGTTTGTTAAAAGTTTATAATGTTTATTCCTATACTGCACAATTCTACCTTAATTAAAGTATTTGATTATTCCAACAACACATGCAACTAAAATTTCTAAGTTCGGAGTTAAATGAATACACAAGAAAATTAAACTGAATATTCAGAATGAAATTAATTATTCCGTAGTCCGGTCCTGGAATGTCAGTAATTCAGTCCACTGCACACGAGATGCTGTACTTGGCGTGCACGCGGAGCTCGGAATGTGAGGTTAACAGCTTGCTAAATTAGAAATCAAATATGTTATTAATACACAGGATATATCAGACTGGAATCTACGGTGTCGTTACTAAAAGTTAGTTCGGGAGCGTTGAATCAAGTTTGTGAATTTTCAAGCGGTCGTAGTGCGGTGTGGTTTATTGGTGTTTTATATGCGGCGGAATTAGAACGTTTAGAATTCAAACGTAGGTTGCCTTTGCCGACAAAAATTATTATTTGATTCGTAGTAAATTCACTCGCTGGGGTTTCGCTAGCTAAGGTGAAGTACGTGAATTTCCTTTAATTATTCGGGACTATTTACGGGATAGGAAACACTGGCAAAATGCGGTTCGCACCAGATTAATTCAGTGTACGGGTTATTTAAACTGGGATTGCTTTTAGCAAAATTCGGTATTACAATCCCAAATTAGGCCAAGAGCACAGGGAAAAGTAATTGTTGTCAGAATGCGGTTTGCACCAGATTAAGACAGCACTTCTCAGGATTTTATGCAGGATTCTCAGGTTTGCGGTAAATTGTATTTTGGTACAAGATTCGGATTACAAGTTCAGGTCAGGAGAGGTTTTCTAAGCTCGACTACTCTCTTCTGGACTGATCTGGACTCAAAAGTTAATGATTTTTCCTCGAGGAGCTCCTTTTGTACCAGTTTTCCATCTGATCTGGCTCGGTCTCTTCGCTCTTCGGTTTTTCGGGTAGTGGGGAACGCCTCGCTAAACTCCACTTGCAGCGCCGCCATTTAAAAATGCGTTGTCCCCAAGAACTTCGTTACATGTTAAATATAAATATTTGGTGCCTACATTTAAATTTCTTTGCTCCTATTTAGTTGCCCATTTCAAATGTTCAGTGCCTATTTAGTACCTATAATCAACATTTTTGGTGCCTATTTGCCTATTTTGAGAGTTTTTACTGCCTCAAAATCCGGGCCTTAGTAATATAGTGCCAAAATGCGCGCATTTTAAAAATATTTTTAAATATTTAGCGGTTTATAATGAAAAAGTAAAAATTAACGTGACAATTTAAAAATGTAATAAGTTATATAATTTTTCATTTGAAAAAATATGAAAAATGCTCTTTGAAATAATTTAAATTTGTACTGATGTAAAAAACACCATGTATAGTAAAATTAATATTTGGTGGTTGTGTCGTTTTAGTACATACATCACTTGACTGCATAACTGCGAAATATGCAAACTCAATTGAACGCAATATTCACGCACCGAATTAATTTGTTAAATATTGTGCCTATCACAATTTTCACATTTTTTAGATAAGCTCGGCAACGCTCCAACAAAAATTGTTGGGAAAATAATTTAACGCTGAGTTTAAAAATATAATGTCCGCATTTTGGCTCTCTCTCTCTCTCTCTCTCTCTCTCTCTCTCTCTCTCTCTGGCTGCAGTCCAAGTCGGGCCTTCGCCTCCTTCATATTTTGCCTCTACTTTCTTCTATCTAGTGCGTATCTTTCCCAGTTTTGGGTGTTTAATGCTTGTTGCATCCTCGTCGACCTCATCTTGCCATCTCTTCCGTGGTCTGTCTACCGACCTCCTGCCATCCATATTTCCGTTGAGAGCTCTTTTCGGGCTGCTTGTGGCTTCCATCCTTATGACTAGAGTTGGGCAGATATACCATAACGACAATGCATATATGCACTAATGTATGCTACAAAGTCTTCAATATATGCACGAATATGCAGTAACCTATTGAGATATGCAGTTATGGATGCACTAAAAACAAATTTTCTTTTTTCATCCTTTAACTTACAATCTATACAATGTACATTTAGCAAATGGTATAACAATATAGATAACATGTAGAAGATCGCCCAGTGACAAACTCCTGTAACAAATGGATTATGTCCGTTGTGTGTTTTAGGACAACATACTTACATACTAAATCTTAAACTAGAACTAACATAAGACATGCATATCAAAATCTGGTAGACAGAGCGTTGGGTAGGTGCCATTGCAACCTTCTGTTGACTATGGGCTGATTTAGAAGATTCACTGCTAGGCCGTTGGGATGTGCATGTAGTCGAGCACTGTACTGGAGACTATATTGTCGTATTTCTTCTTTGACCGTTGGGATTTGGAGGTGTCTTCTGATGACTGCATTGGACACAATCCAAGGCGCGTTCACTCTCACTCTTCATTCTCAACACTTTCGCTTGAAAACGCTAAAGTATTTCTATGTTGGACGTGGATGCTGTGCCCCAGAGTTGGATTCCGTATGACCAAATTGGCTTTAGAATAACTTTGTAAATCAGCAGTTTGTTTTCAGTGGTAAGTTTGGAGGTGCGTCCAAAGAGCCAATACATCTTGGAGAGAGCAAGTCCTAGCTGTGTTCGTTTAGTAAAGATGTGTTTTCTCCAGGTGAGCTTTCTATCGACATATAGCCCAAGATATTTGGCTACTTCTTGTTGAGGCAGCTGTTGATTATTTAACTGAACAGGGGGCATTTTTCCCTTCATGTGGTAAACGTCACATGGATAGACTTAGTTTCATTTGTTTTTATTCTCCATTTCTTTTGCCATATTTGTATTTCAGTTAGATTGGTTTGCAATATTTGAGAAGCAATAACTGCATCAATGTCAGAAGCTAGGACTGCTGTGTCATCTGCAAAGGTTGCTGTAACGACATTTGCTGTTGTCGGTAGGTCTGCTGTGTATAACAGATAGAGCAGAGGTCCTAGGACACTACCTTGCGGCACTCCAGCATTTATGGAGTAGAGTTCTGTATGCTCAGTATCAAACATGACCAGAAAGTGTCTGGCATGGAGATAGGACTTAAGGACAATGAAATAGTTTATAAGGAGAAGGATACGTAACTTGAATAAAAGGCCAATATGCCACACTTTATCAAAGGCCTGAGATATATCCAAAAACGCTGCGGAGCGGTATTACTTGTTTTCATAGCTTTCATTAATCTTTTGTATGACACGATGGATTTGTTCAACAGTGGAGTGCATCTGCCTAAATCCAAATTGGTGCTCAGGGATTGATTCGTTGCTTTCAATAATTGGTTGTAGTCTGTTTAGTAATAGCTTTTCAAAAACTTTGGAAGCTATGGGCAAAAAGCTTATGGGTCGATAGGATTTTAAGTCATCAGCTGGTTTCCCGGGTTTTAGGATAAGAATAATCTGCGCTACTTTCCATTGCGCCAGGAAGTACCCAATGTGCAAAATAACATTGTAGAGTTGTGTGAGATACCTTACCCCCGTGGTAGGTAGTTCCTTGAGTATTCTTCCTGTTAGTAGGTCGTATCCCGGTGCTTTTTCTGGGTGTAGAGTTGCAATAACTTTTTGTATATCGGCGAGTTAAAAGAGCGCTTCTAGTGTTCGGATTAACTCATTTTCTTCTTCTGGTTGATTTTCTGAAGGATGTGGTTAGAGAACCTCTGTTAAGTGTTTTGCAAATGCACACGCTTTTTCTAGTTTGCTTCTTGCCCGGGTTCCCTGGAGTGTTCTGATAGGTGGGGAAGTTTTTGTGACTTATTTTAATTTCCTGGTTGTTTTCCACAGCGAATAATCAGTGGTTTCAGTGGGCGTAAGCTCTTGCAGGAATGATTGTGTACATTCATATTTGTTGTTATTCAGGAGTGCTTTGAGTTCATGCGTAGCTGCATTGTATACGCCTTTGCTCTCCGGTGTTCTTAGCCTGTGCCATTGTCTACGAAGTCTTCTTTTTTCTATGATTTTTTGCTTAATTGATCTGGGGCAATTGTAAGTTTTGACCTTGACCGCTTGTACTCGTGTTGTATTCCAGCTCGCCCATTGTAGTGTGTCATTGAAGAGCTTGATTACTGATTCAATATCTTTTTCAGTTTTAAGAGCAACTTTTAGGATTAGTTTTTCGTTCACCAGCTATCTAAATTCATCCCAGTCTGCACGTTTATTGCTTAGTCTTAATTGTTTTGGCACGCTAATCGCTTCAATGGATAAGGTAACGATTACAGGAGAGTGGTCGAATGACAAGTCGAAGCAGGACGTGGCAACAGCAAAGTCTTGCGGAATACCTTTTGTGATGCAAAAATCTACTAAATCAGGTATTTTGTTCCGGTCAGACGGCCAGTAAGTGGGTTCGCCTGTAGAAAGATGTTTTAAGTTCTTCCTTTCGAGTGTTTTGAATAATTTACGACCTTTGGGTGTTATAAGCCTGGAACCCCAGCATGTATGTTTGGCATTATAATCCCCTCCAGCAATAAATCGCCGTCCTAGGGTGCTATAGAAATCTTCAAAATTTTCCTGCTTTACTGTGTATCTGGGAGGAAAGTAGACGGCCGAAATAGTTAATAGCCCGGCTGCATCCTCTGCCACATTTGTGGCTTGTAGGAAGTTTGTGCAGTAGCTGTTTAGGGAGTGGAGCTGTTTAATAGAGTTTTTTATTATGATAGCCGATCCACCTCGAGCAGTGCCATCTGGATGATTTGTAAAGTAGACCAAGTAGTGGGGTATTTTTATATAACTCCTCGCTGTAAAATGCGTTTCGGATATTAACATGACATCGATATTACGGTTTAGAATAAATACTTTTAATTCTTCTAGATGTTGTGACAATCCATTGGCATTCCATAAAGCGAGTTGTAGTTTGTTGTCCATTAATTAAGTTTAGCGATCACGGTTGTAAGTAGATTTAGCATGGTGCCTATTTGTTCGAATAGGCCCTTCATCATATTTTTAACTCTTGGATATCGCTGGGTTGCTGGTGCGATTGGTTTGGATTTTGCAATATGTTGGTGGGTGAGTGGACTTGTTGTTTTTGCTCATAAGTTGTTGTGGAGTAAGTTAGTCCTGGTTGGATTTGTTGAAATTGTCTGATTTGTTGGGCAGAAGTGTACTGTTTTGGACGAAGCGCTGGGAATTGTTTTTTTTTGTAGCTCTTTGTATACCGTACAACCCTTATAATTTGCGGGATGATTTCCTCCGCATAATATACATCGAACATCTTTTGATTTTGTTTTCCTTGAGCATTCGCTTGTAGTATGATCGCCGAGGCATTTAACGCATCTTGATTTTTGATAACAGAAATTTTTAGTGTGTCCATATCTTTGACACCTGGCGCATTGCGCAATGTCTTTTGTGTTTCGGGAGCTCAAATTTTATTTTGCACAGCTGTAGATATTCCACATTGTAAATATCTTTGTTATTTTATGCTGGTTTAACTTCAACAAAGAACATAGGGAGTGGCAGTTTAGTACTATACTGCTTTATATTACATATGTTTGTGATCGTGTGACCTAGTTTTTCAATTTCTGCTTTAATATCCTCACAATTAATAGAATAGTGCATGTTTTTCAATATAGCCTTGTAACTTCATTCCTCTTTTAGTTTATACGTGTGGAATTCAGTGTTCTTATCGTTCAAGGCTTTTATAATGTTTTTATAAGATTCCGTTGTTTTAGATTGGACCTTGACCTGGTAATCTGTAAGAGCTTTGATTTCGTACAGCAGTTTGCTACCCCATCGAGTAGCTGCACGAGAGGTGCAATATTTTTAACACCGTATATAAAAATAGGAGGAGGTTTTGAGGTTTTTTTGCTCAGAGTTGGTGTCTTCTTTATCGTTACCAGTTTGCTAAGGCTGAATAACGATTAGAGAATGGTGTATCAAGCCAGTATTCGTTGCCTTTACTCTGTTTAGTTGCCTTTTCAACTTTATTTTGAGAGTTCCTACCTCTTTTGTATGTAACGGTGTTCCAGTTGTAAGGGTTTAATTGAGAGGGTTGGGTATATTGGGTTGGTTGGTAGGGTTGGGTGTAAGACATTGGTTGTGATTGCATGTATGAATTACCTGGTGTTTATAGATACTGAGCGTTGATTGATTGACTTTGGTCGGGTGTTAGCATCGGTATTTGCGAAACCATTTGGTGTTGTATTTGTGGGGGTTGCATCCCTCCAGGAGGTTGGAGGAGGCCATAATAGCCCTCACATTCGAGTTCTATCTATCTATAGTATTAGGTATAATATTATAATTGTTTAGTATTGAATTTATTAAGATAAATTTAGCTCGCGTTATCACGAGATCGCTTGATATCGCACGGCACAGATTGACGTCTATCCTCGTTGAAACTCAAACGAGAACTACAAATTTTCTTGATATTAAATTCCTAAAAATTGTGTATGGCATAATACGATAAATTCTGACATTTATTTTAAACTAATTCATAAGTTAAAGCAAGTTTTGAATTAAATGCTGTTGCATTTTGTTAAAAGAGAAATAATACAATTATCGTTTTTCAGTATTTTTAATTACAAGCATATGCAAAAAGGAGCATACCCTAGGTACCCCAACTAGGTACACGAAAAATCGAGAACATGTAGAAGAAATATAAACAACAAATTATACATACAATATTCTATTTACAATCTATTCTTTATTACTTGTATTACAATAAATAATCGTATGTCTTTCAATATTGTCGACTAGAAAATTTTGCCGTTTATCTTCCAATATATTTTTGTAGCTGGAAAAACTTCTTTCTACATCACACGATGTCACTGGGAAATATTTAAACAAATGTGATTTCTTTACACCGAAACATTAGTTGTTGACGTCGTTGTTTACAAAATCTCCATTTAAAATATTTATTTATCAATTTTAGAGTTTAAAGTCCGCTGTTTTTCTGAACTAAATCTTCAATTTTATTACTAATTATTTTACATATTTTACTTTTATTTTTATTGAGGATGGAATGAGAATTTTCTAATAATTCTGAAGAATTCACGAGAAGCGGGTTTTGTGTTTCCAGTTTATTAATAATGTTGGGAATTTCAGAAAAATGCGCCTTTATATAGAAGAATTGAGATTCTAATTCAAAGAATTTCAAAATACCTTGACAATCTGCCACACACTGATCACAACTTGAATCAGAAGAGTTAACAACAATTTAAAATCACTATCATGTTCGCAATAAGATAGAGCGGCTTCAATCCACGTTCCCCATCTGGTAAGGGTCGGCTGTGGAGGTAAGGGAACATCCTTAAGCCGTTCTTTGTAAACTTCGACGCGAACTGCATTCACTGCATGAGCCAAACAGATCACTTGAATTATATTAGGAAAACAATTTTAGGTTTTGTCCAGCTTTCACCATGTATGCTGCACCGTCAGTTACCATGTATAAAATTTTTTCTGGTGGTATTTGACTTGGCAAATATAATATTGAAAATGTTTCATTGACGAAACGTGAAATTGTCAAATAGTAGGTTTTTTTGAGTTATTTTAACAGGAACTAAAAAGCTGGAAGAAGGATTTCCGTTCAAGACATCAACAATAAAATTCGCAATATATATTCCTTCGGCGTCGGTGATTTCGTCAACACTAAACCAAATGTAATTATTCGAAATAGCGATCCTAATTGTTTGAAGATTTTCTTCGTATAATTTTGGAATGTGCGTTCTGGAAGCTGTTCTCCGGGAAACGACTTTCTTTTGTATATTTTTCCAAGAATTGTTTAAATTCTGGAACGCCCAAATTCTTTAATGGAATGTTGCATGAAATCATCATTAAAGTTGCTAAGATTTTCGTTTTTATTTAAACATTTCAGCAATAATTATTGTCGTGGTTCGTTTATTTTTTCTTTTTCGATATGGGCCAGTAGCTACGTGCTGATCAAGTTGAAACTTTTTTATTAACGTTGATCTGTAAAAGCAATAACTGAGTACCTACAATAATTTACTAGAGTTTAGAGGATATGACAACTAATTAAGGGGAGCTTTGCCGATTTTTTTGCAATATTACATTAATTAAATCTCTAATTTAATTCTTAAATCCAGTGACTGATAATATAATAATAATAATAAGGTTTATTTAAAACATGCTCGTAAAATTTACAGTTTTCATTACGGTTACAATTTTTGTTTGATTACGTCTAGAAAAAAAAGTTGGTGCCTTAATGCTTTAATTAAACTGAATTAATACTCACTGAAGCATATAGCTTGTGCGTGAGGTTTGTAAGAAAATCCGGTACAATATTGAATTTATTAGCTATCTTATTGCTAGGATTACAACTAATTTATGTATTGCACTCTTTAGGTGTCTACAGTTTAGTAACTACTTATCAGTCTATGTGAGATTGCACTTAATTATGTTACATAGTTTTATGGTCTTAATTAAATTATTGTTCTAAGTACAAAATCGCATCTAATTATCTTACATTCTTAATTTATTGTCAAAAACTTAACATATTTCCAGGGGAGCAGTGAAAAAATAAAATAGAAAACAAGTATTTTATAGAGTAGGAATTCCTGTTAACGAGTGTAAGCAGCTATGATTGCATAAATATAAAGATTTTATGTTGTTGGGAGAACCTTTTCTTAGAGGTATTTTTCTACGTATGCTATGATTTTGAGCCGATCTTGTGTTTGTATCCAATTCATGATTTTCTTTTTCAAATGCGTAAGTAGTTTTATACATCTGATTTCTTTGGGGATTAGGTTGAATAGCCTTGGCCCAATAAAGTTGACAGACTTCTAACTTTTTTCCCAGTTCTGTGTAATTTGCTGTGGTTTTTGCTTTTGGCTCTGGTATTATGCTGATGATCGACATCTTCTAATTTATGTTTGTTTTTAAATTGGTAGTTTATGATGCATTTGAAATATAGCAATCTTATGTCAAGGATTTTTGTGTCCAGGTATAGTTGTTTTGTTGGGTACAAAAATGGTTCGTTGAATATAATTTTTAGAAATCTTTTTTGCAAAGATTCAATGATTTTTAAATAGTTTTTAGGAGCTGTACCCCATGCTGTTATATCGTATTGTAGCAAGGAGTCTACGAGTGCTAAGTAAACTGTTTTTAAGGTTTTCAGATCCAGGACTTGTTTTAGTATTTTGAATTTAAACAGTAGACATCGAAGCTTTTTAGCCAGGTTAAGTATATGGGTTTCCCATCTCAGATGAAGATCGATGTAAACCCCTAGGTACTTAATTTGGTTGACATGTTCAACGTTTATCTGGTGTCCCTGCTCATCTTTGATGGTTAGGATATTGAAAGGAGGGCGATTGTAATTGATGATAATAGCAAATAACAAATTGGAATTTATCTTTTAATTTGACATTGAGGGATGTTCTGGATTGCCAATATTTAAATGGAGAGAATATTTTATTAAATTAAAATAACGGAAAACATACCTCTTTTGTGCAAACGGTACAAACCACAACACTTCCATCATATTTAAAGCATGCGTGCAGCTTCAACCACTTCTTAATTAGGTATGTCGGTTTTTGAACTACCAACTTTAGGCATTTTCACAAATATCGGGTTGATACTTGCAGCTCTGTCAAGAAATGAATGACACAAAAAAGAAACTGAAAACTTACCAACCCCTTTGGTAAGCACTAAATACCCAATAACGATATCTGCTAAGAATCGGCAAAATTCCGAAATACGTACTATTTTCCAAGAAATGTCCACTAAATGCTGAGGTTCTTACCCAACTAATACCGTCTTTATCTCATAAGCTGAATCTGCGTTTACCTGAACTATCTGTTGTCAGATATTTAGGAAATATTAAGTTATTTCCCCGTAAGAAATTATAGAACATTCATTTCCAAAACATTTATTGATATTTTATGTTTTATTTTTTTTTGCTAGAATTGCATTTTCTTTCCCATAAAAGATAAAATATGCACGAACATATGTCACATGCCGTAAAGTGGTAATATATGCAAAAACATATTTACTTTTTATGAGTCTATACATTAAAAAAGTGTATACACGAAATATTAACAAATTACGCTCAATAGGAAAAGATATGCAAATATTCGTTTGCCCAACTTTAGTTATGACATGCATCGCCCACTGCAGTCTTTGCAGTTTTATGAAGGTTTCAACTATGGGTTCTTCTAAATATTGTTATTATTTCATGATTGTATCTTACCCGTCATTCTCCGTTGTCCTTCACTGGTCCTAATATTCATCTTAAGATTTTCCTTTCAAAAACGTTTAGCGGATCCGTTGTTTTTTCGTGAGAGTCCGTGCATTTTGGCACTACATCACTTAAAAAAAAGAAAATTTTTCAAATCATTTTAATAATGCCAATATTGGACTTTGACGCACTAATGGGCAACTTTGTATATCCAGAATCCTAAGGACCCAAAGAGTTTGCAGCATTCCTGGTTTGTTTTCGTTTTCGTTTTTGTCAATCACTTCTGTGGTTGGTTTTCTTTTTCTTCTTCGGATCTGTAGCTCTTTTTCGCTTTCTTCTTTTCTTTAGTTTGTTCTAGTATTTCTTTTGCTTCTTGTATATCATTTTCTTCCATCTTTTGCTTTCGACGATCAGTGAGCTGTATTTGATTATTGCGTGCTTTCCTGATTCTCTGAGGTAGTACATTAATGGAAGTAAGTATTTTCTCACATGTAAGATATTCTTCGGGTAGTCATCTATTATTATTTTTGATCCCTTGAGTAGCTTTTTGTTTCCTAACATTGGATATTTAAGTCTCGTATTTATCATGCTTATTATTAGTAGGCGGATCGCTTTCAGGTCCCGTGCTTCATATTTTACTTTCAATTTCTCATTTACTGTCTTTATGACCATTTTTTCCAGTTCAAAGTAGTTTGCTGTTTCCATTTCAAGACCGTGCACTACTCTGTTTCTTTTCTGTTGTTCTCTTTAGAAATTATTCAACCTTATGTCCGGTTCGGGTAATTTTTTGTTTATTGTTTGATTTGGTTGGACATTTTCTATTAATTTTACTATACCGCTGTTGTTTGTGTTTAGTTCACCTTTTAGTTCTGCTTTTGCTTTATTTGTATATCTTCTCTAAATTGATCTTTTGAATATTCACGTCCATTCCGTTATCCTCTTGGTACAACATGATTGTTTGCTTTGTCAGTCAGTACAACAAATTTGCATTCAGACACCTAAAATCAATTCTAAGTGATATAGTACAAGCAAGTAGAAGTAAATACTAATAAAAGAGGGTTTACATTCAAAAAACAATTTTAAGAAAGTTTTGGTATTTTTATAATGCTTGCCCATGTAATTTGTAGCAACTGTAATAATATGAAAATTTACATTAAAATTGACCAAATATTAGTTATATAGTGATGTGTGGTAAATGTTAATAAGTTCTTCTTAATTGTTATTTAAACGTGGGATACTTTTGTACTAGTTTAAATACTTATGTAATATTTAGTAACCCACATATAAACATGTTCATATGTTACAGTAAAACCAGAAGAGATGCAGATATCGGAATTGCCTTCAGAAGCTTCCGATTTACAACATGATGCTAAATATAATAAGGATTGGTCGATTAAACTGGAATCATTACATGAAGAATTAGATATAAAAACTGAAATCTGTAGTAACAACGACGATCATGAAATGATAGAGCCTCCATTGAAGTGCATCGTGCAACGAAGTGTTAAAACTCATACTGAGGAAAAGTTATATAAATATAATGTATGCGACTCTGGAAGAGCATCTAAGTTTACCTTGCAACGACTTATGAGAACACATACAGGCGAGAAACCCTTCAAGTGCAATATATGTGACTATGAAAGTGCAAAAAAGACTAATTTGCAACAACATATGCGCACTCATACAGGAGAAAAACCATTCAAGTGCAATGTATGTGATCATGAAAGTGCACAGAAGAGTCACTTGCGAAGCCATATGAGAACTCATACAGGAGAGAAACCCTTCAAGTGCAGTATATGTGATCATGAAAGTGCACGGAAGAGTCTCTTAAGAAGGCATATGAGAACTCATACGGGAGAGAAACCCTTCAAGTGCAATATATGTGATCATGAAAGTGCACGGAAGAGTCACTTAAGAAGGCATATGAGAACTCATACGGGAGAGAAACCCTTCAAGTGCAATATATGTGATCATGAAAGTACACAGAAGGGTCACTTGCGAAGCCATATAAGAACTCATACAGGAGAAAAACCATTCAAATGCAATATATGTGGCTTTGAAAGTGCACAGAAGACTAATTTGCAACAACATATGAGAACTCATACAGGAGAAAAACCATTCAAGTGCAATGTATGTGACTTTGAAAGTGCACACAAGAATAGTTTGCAAAGTCATATGAGCACGCACACAGGAAAACCTTTCAACTGCAATATATGTGGCTTTGAAAGTGCACGGAAGGATAGCTTGCGAATGCATATGAGAACACATACAGGCGAGAAACCATTCAAATGCAATATGTGTAAATATGAAAATGCGCGAAAGACTAATTTGCAACAACATATGAGAACACATACAGGCGAGAAACCATTCAAATGTAATATATGTGACTTTGAAAGTGCAAATAAGCATCGCTTGCAAAATCATATGAGAACACATACAGGCGAGAAATCATTCAAATGCAATATATGTACTTTGAAACTGCACACAAGAGGAGTTTGCTAAGACATACGTACACTCACACAGGCGAAAAACCCTTCAAATTGTAACGTTCCGTCCTCGTGGGAACGGGTGTCAGTTTTAGCGCTGAACCAGAAGTTCATAATAACATGCGGCGAGATTGTAATAGTTCGAACAGGTATTATTATATTTAAATGTTGCAATAAATTAAAATGTATTTGATTTTGTAATGTGATAAATAAAAGTTATAATATTCGGACAAGGTAATAAGGTCTACAAAATCCTGATAGGTACCCCCCTGGTGGGCCAGGAAGCTACCTGCGGCGTGCGGCGGTTGTACTCTGTAGATTTAATTAAACAAACGAAATGGTTGCCACCTGGCAGTTAGTTTTGAATGCAGTAAACAAAATTTACCCACGAAACCAGACAGTTTTACGTACCCTCCGAAGCACGACCGGTTGCATATGCAACTATATTGGTCCACCTATCCAACTACTGACCAGCGCGGTTGTGCTGGACTACGAATACCGTTTGACCGGCTTCCGCAACGCTCCGCTATGCAACCGATATGAATGTAAGTGTTTCGTATAATATTTTAAATGAAATATTACCGTACGGTGAATACTTGGAATTACATTATCGCCTAATTTTAAGAATATATACAATCTGGCCTGACCGACTAGAACTTTTTGTTTAAATTAGTTTTTGAACTCCAATTACGGATAATCAAAAATTAACCTGGCCCGACCAGCTTATAAAACCTTCAATCTCTTATTTGACTGGTATGTTAACCTAATTGATACAAACTAGCATAACCTGCTTGATATCAATTAAGTTAACCCCAACGGCGAAGTGTTCCACAAATTGAATAAATGCTACACTGTACAGGTATGCGAATTTTATTAAATTCTCCAACGGACTGAAAATTCTCACGGACTGAGAATATTTCGGCGGTTTAAGTTGGGCGTGTTTCCTTCTCTGGTGAACTGGCATGTGGCTAACAACTGCCAAACACCCGTCGGACTAAGCGGCACGTACACCAGCCAAACTTCAGATGTAAACAGTGAAAATCAATTAGACACAAAAAACCCGAATAAAATACTCAAACGCCAAGTCTCATCAAATAATAGCGCAACCAGCAACCCAACCCAACAAGTAACAATAGAACACCCATTAACCAATGACAGCAAAATAAATACACAAGACGAAGAAGAGGACTTTATTATCCCTCGCCAAGTCAAAAAACGGAAAAATTTAAAACTAACTCAGGATCCCAAACCAGTTGAAACCGCCAGAACAACAATATCAGAACTGCTAGCACTAGCCAAAGAAACTATAAACGAACAAAACTACTCCTTGGTATTATCGTACGAAATATTCGCAGACTTTATTGAAAACACACTAGGATCCCCTGACCCAGCGAGTACAGCAGAAAGATACACGAAAGACGTCCCTTCCTTAATTTCTATGATCGAAAACATTTATCCACTCCTTATGCAACGGTCCATTAGAAATAGACTCACTCGAATTAAAAATAAACTGTACACATCAATAAATCCAGATCACACGACACAGAAAATACGATGACTGATACAGACACCTCAATTATTATTATTATTATTATTATTATTAAATGTCTTTATTAATAGAAATAAAGAAAGAAACATATATAATTCATTATACGCCAGGCGAAGTTCAGCATGGTGACAAGCCCCCAGCTGCTCTTACACTTAACCTGCGCTCGAAAACAAAACAAAACAGAAAAAATCAAATTAAATGGTTAAACGGGCTCCTACAAATCCTTTGAACTAGCAGCCACAACTTTACAAGTATCATAATCATCAAAATGTCACCAACCAACTGCTCCTAAACGTTCTGCCCCTGCAATAAATTCCTTTTTAACTGGCGTTTGAATTTATTTAAAGTAATTGAAGATTTGAAAATATCAAAATATTTATTAAAGCACTTCGCAATACAAAATGTAAACGATCTCTGAAAAAATTGAGTTCTATGAGAAGTTAGAGTTAGTAGCCCTCTATGCCGTAAATTTAAATTATGTACATCTGTACGAAATGTCAATTTTTTAAATAAATATGGAGGACATTTATTCATCAAAACTTTGTAATAAAGACAGGCTGAATGTAGGTATCGTCTGTTCTCCATGTTAAGCCAGCCGACTTCTTTCAGTTTGTAAGATATTCTGTCAAACTTTCGTATCCCAAAGATCAACCGCAGACAAGAATTTTTAATTTCTGGATACGATTTTTATCTACAGAGTCTAGACATGGACCATACACCACGTCACAGTAGTTTAACCTGGATAAAACTAAAGATTCACATAAAATGGTTTTAATTTTTACATTCAAAATACCTCTATTGTGAAAAATTGTGCGAAGATTACAATATGTCCCCTGCAGACTTTTACTAATATAATTTTTGAAACGTAGTGTATGATCCACCTCTAGTCTAGTGTTTTTAACATTGTTCTGCAAAGGTAAAACATTACCATCAATTTGTATCCTAATATTATTAAGATGTTTATGCAGTTAGCAGTGTCCTGCTATAAGTTCTACCAGCCGTCTAATCAAAGTTCGACTTAGATGGAGAACGTCAGTTGTTAGTCTGCGAGAAGGCGTTCTAATTATTTCCGTCCCCAGTTTCTGCCTTGTACTGCCTCCAAGCGAGAAATGTGTTGCGTATCGGATGCTTTGTTTAGATATTGGTTCTAGACCATATATTCTGGCGCCCCTGCCTTCTGTAGGAGCCCTCAGTGTGACCCCCTTGGCAGATGAGATGAGCTTCCTTGGATGCAGTCTTTATACCTCACAGTGAATGGTTTGTTGAAGGAGTACTCTGGAAAGACAGAGTCGGTGCCCATTTGATGGATGGGGTTACCTTCTACCACTTCCTGTGTTAGTTTGTGTCGGTATCGTTCCCGGATGGTGTGCCAGATGCCGGTGGATTTCATTCTTTGTACTCCAATCCAGGCTTCCCCTTTTATCTATATATCTAAAGGGATACCGAATGGGCCCCAAAAATCTAAATATGGTGTATTACGCGGATGATGCAATACTCATGGCAAATACAGAGCACGATCTACAGAGACTCTTACACTGAATGGGTACGACATCCAAAAGTTATAATATGATTTTGTTAAACACAAACACAAAGTCTATGACAATGGCTAAAGATCCTATACGCTGCAAACTAGAGATAGAGGGGTATATGATAGAGCAAGTCATGAAGTTTAAATACCTAGGGGTAGACATTACAAGTGATAGAAACAACTACGAGGAAGTAAAACGACAAACGTGGAATGGGACCAGAATATCAGGATTACTTAGAGACATAACATGGCGTAACAAATACCTATCCGTTGACAGCAAGGTGAAAATAAATAAGACTATAGTCAAGCCAACACTAGTCTATGAATCCGAAACTAGAGCAGATACAAAAAGAACAAAACAACTCTTGCGGACTGCAGAGATGAACGCACTTAGGACCATTGTAGGAAAGACCAGAATGGGCAGAATAAGGAACCAACAGATTAGGGAACAATGTAGGGTTGCCGATAAAGGAAAATTCGTGAAGAGGAGGCGTAAAGAATGGAATGATCATGTAGAAAAGAGCTGACGACTACAGATTAATAAGGATAGCGAAGAACCCGAAACATCTAGGAAAGAGACTACCAAAAAGATGGGCTGAAAGCTGGCTAACGTCTTCAGCAGACTCGCCATAAAAATTTTCAGAAGGGTGAAAAAAAAACAGGTTGTAAACCTATAATGAAAGAAGAAGAAGAAGATCTAAAGGGGTTTGTCCCAGAAGGGCTTCTACAGATGCAGTTGGAGTGCTGTTCATGACTCCACAAATGTACAAACAGGCCAGTCTCTGTATCCTGGTTAGCTCTGTGATGACTATTTTTTGCTCAACCTTAGGTCACCACATAAGGGTGCGATAACCTATCATGGGTCTGATTAGCGCAGTGTAGTGTCATTGGATACTTAATATCTTTAAAATGGTTTGCTTAAAATAGAGCTGAATTTAATGAAACACAACAGACAGTATTTGTAGATTGTGGGAATAATAGAGTATTTGATATCTTTTTTTGTGTACTTATTCCGTAGTAGTTTTAATTCTTTTTCGATTGGTAGTCAATTTTTTTAAGTAAAGAAAACTTTACTATAGTTCTGAATAGGTACAGTTTTATTCAACACAAACGTTAAAGGTGTCATTAAAAGAAAATAAAAGTTAAACTTCACAGCAGCTATTCCAAAGCTGCTTTACAAATTGCATTTAAACTTAAAATGTGTATAACGTAGTATTTGTCCCTTTAGTGCATGTTACGTTAATAGAAATTTCCAGACAAACATTTAATTTACCTTTGAATTCTGTCAGCAGTTTTCTCCAGTTCACACAGTTTGCAGGAAAAAGTGTTTATTTGTTTTATGAATATGAATACAGGGTTTCTCACAGGAGATTACGAATCTGCCATTCTAGAAATAGGCAACCCAGAGTACATATCCCAAAATATTCAGATCCTTATTTAAATTTGTATTGATGGAGATGCCCGTTTGATATGCTTGACAATTTCTTTCGCCTTCTTCTTCTCTTATTTAGGTCGAAACCTGTTTTTCTTTACACATTAATTCCTTATGGTGTTTCAGTTGACGTGGAAACCCAGCTTTGCGTCCATCTTCTTAACGGTCTTCCGAGATCTCTTTTTTCTTCTGGCCTTTGGTCCTTTACTATTTTGATTAACCATCCGTAGTCTGCTCTTTGGACGTACTCATAAAATTTTCTTCTTCTTTCTCTAACGAATCTTACTACATCTCCGATTTAATATTATTCTTTTATGTATCTGTTTCTGCCTCTATCCCTCCTTGTTTTCCTCATTATCGTTATTAAGGTGTTCATTTCTGGTGTCCGCACCAGTTGCTAAGTTCTGCTTGTGTCGTCCCTGGTTGCTTAGGTCATTGTCGGTCTTAACCATTGTTTTGTATATTTTTACTTTTCTTTCTTTTGTGAGGTATTGGTTTTTCCAGGGAACGTCAGATATTCAGACACTCGCGCTGCGTTCATGGCCTGTTGTTTGACTTCCTTGTAGCTGTATATAATTTACTTCTAAATTAATAAACTGTTATGCTTACTATTTTATAATATATTTGAAATACTTCCGAATGATTCAAATTGCGGAGAAAGGTTTAGGCATTAAGACTCCTCGGTTGCCAGCCAGCATGGAGAATTGTGTTAGTTTATATAGTTTTGCACAACCATTGTGTCCAACTAATCTATACAGGCGATTGTTTACGAATATTTGTGGCGATATGCAGATGTGCAATATATTATATATGGTCATCTGTGGTTAATAATCCCTACCAACATGTAAATTACGGTAGTTTGAATTTTGATAGGATACATGTGGGAAAAGACTCTCCGAGCGTTGTTTGTGAAACACGAGTCGCTTTACTTTGTCAAATAAAAAGATTTTAAAGATATGTAGCATTTGATTTGATATCATAACCAACAGTCTGAAAGGGTCGTCCATAGCACATCTACAATCCCAAGAACCAAACGAAATTAATGGTACACAAGACATCGACCACTAAATGTGTGTAATTCGCAAGTATTAGTAATATCATAAAATGAACAAAATATCTTTACAACTGGCTAAAACCATCATTAGAATACATCGTGATTCAAAATATAGCTTACCATAAAACGTAATAAATCCATCGATATTGTTTACCAAACAAACCCCGAAAGGGGGCACATTATTGGGGCAAACTAATAACTCACGCTTCCTAAGAACGCTAGTCTTTTTTAAAAACTGCCTGACAAATGTGTTGCCTAAACACGACTGCTAATAGTGTCAGTATTTTTGTCGCTAAATGTACTTATAAATATATACTTAAACTACCCCCAAACGATAATATAACATCTCTGCTGTTCCTTAAAATCGCATTCTCCGAGTAGCAGACATTCGACCAGGTTTATTACCTCTAAAAGTCTAGAAGCAAATTTGGAGAGCTATTTTGCTTATATTGCAAATTCATGTAGATTTATGTATAACACTGGAATGCAAGGCAACTAACTGGATGCGTAATAAACACGGTTCATCCTAAAGGTTAGCAGGATAATTTTAGAAGAAAATACGAAGAATTTAATACGATGCTTAAAAAAGTGTTTCAATAAAAGGAAAATATTGCCTTTGAAAACACAGAGCATAATCTAAATATGCGAACATAAAGGCTTGAAAAGTATCGTTTTTACTGAGTGTGAATAGAAACGTGCTGATTTTAAAAACTCTGTTGATATTTATTTTAAAGGTAAATTAATTTAGAAAAGATGCGCGACATAGCATAGTGCTATAGCGCTTATTAAACGCCGGAGGAAGTCTGATGGACATGCCTTTTTAAAGTGTTCATTTCATTTGATGATATTAAATTCCTCGCGAATTGAATTAACAAAGCAGAATTCCACATACAGGGTTTCCCAGCGGATAAAACATAAGCAAAACGTATGGAAAATTATAGTCTCAGATTTATGCACTTAATCCACGTGGGCTGCAAAGGAAACCATATTATTCGTTATTACTAAAGCTCGGATTTATATGCATTCAAAATATGCGTAATTATATGCATTTTAATTCAGGAAATGTGCCCCGAACTTTTGTTAAATATACAGGAAGATATGCAACACATGCCTTATTTATGAATATTTATAAAAATATATACGAAAATTAATTTAATTTTAGAGATACAATTTAACAAAGTCAATTTAATAAAAAATGGATTACACATTTAGAGTGTCAAGTCATTTAAACTGCTAGGATTTGAGCTGTTAAAGTAATTTATTATATGTTTCCCAATGCTCTATACTATACCTTAAACGACTGCCTTCTATCGGAAAGAATATACGTTCTGGCGGTTTCAAGTGTGAACATAGCACATGCGAATACCATTTAACGTTCACGGGATGTACCTTGATATATGTACGATATTTTTATTCAGAACGAAATCATGATTATATGTGAGTCAAAAGACTCTAGATATGAGTTCGTTTTAATGTCTAAACAAATCAGTAAATGACAAAATTTAACGTATTCAAGACACCAGAATTAAAATCAGATTTATCGTGGATATAATTTAATTTAACAGCATGCAAGCATGAAAGTAATTTTCATTTTGCATTAGGAATACCTGTTATAATAGCTTTCCAAAAATTAATAAAGAAGTGACGAAAACATTGCATATTAAGTCTTGGTATAAGCGAATAAAATAAAATAAGTTAATGGACGAAGGAAACAAGATTTTTAAGTTAAAGTCAACTAAATAAGCACACTAGCACTTCCAAGAACTTAACTGAAGCAAGATATTATTTATAAATGTTCGAATAAATTGTCCCCCTATGCCAAGCAGTAGCCCAAGCAATTGTAAAATCCGGTTCTCACATTAGCAAGCATTTGTGGGGTAATGCATCCTAAAATTTAATTCGCATTTCATCCAGTATGGTAGCCGTGTCTTCTTCAAATCCATAGATTTTCGACTTAATGTAAGGCTACACGAAGAAATATTGAAGTGAGAAGTCCGGGAATCTAGGTGGCCAAGGAATTGTGCTTACGGTTCTAATTTCACGATTAGGAAATGTATTTGCTAAATATTCCCGTACGGCTAAACGTACTGTGGACAGGGCAACCATCTTGTTGTTATGGATAATGAGATCGATAACTGTAATGCTTGTGAGGATTACTGCGCTACCAGACACGACGGATTCATGGATTGTATGGACCATTCATTGGAAATGTGTATTCGTCGGTGAATAGAGTTTTGCTCAGGAAATTCATGTAAATGTCCGATTTTTCCATTATGTTCTCACAAAATTCCATTCGTGTAATTTGGTCATTTGGGTAAATTTGTTGGGTTTTTGGTAGTTTATTGGAACGATATTAATTTTTTCTTAAAACTTTTAATACCGTACTCTGGTGGACACCAGTATCTTGAGAATTATTTCTGGAAGACTGGCATGAATTTCTTCTACAGCAGCACATATTCTTACTTCTTGCATTTCTTGATTAATATTTCTTAGGTATAATGTTCTGTTATGGTTGGCTGGAGACAGACACCTATGTTTGGGATGTATGGGATAGGTCAATTTTCAAACGTTTCCAATTAGTCATAATTAATGCTAAAGCGAAAAATTATTCCCATTGCATTTATTTACCTAAGACTAATATCAAAAACGTCAAGATGCATGAATCTAAATGTTTTTTGTATCCTATGTTAGTAGTGCAGAGCGCCAATCGGCATAGAAAAGCTTCTACCTACGTCAGTTGATGTAATAGAGGTATATTTTAAGATAGAAAATAAATTAGGCGCTGGGTTAATATCCAAAAATTCCCCCAGCAAAATTTTGTTGCTTTAGTAACAATCACAAAACTTTATTTATTTAAAACGTCACTTAATTTTGTCGAAATGCTTTTTCCAATGTTCTCTTGAACATTTTCAGTTGATTTTATAATAGTATTGTAATCAGTTGATTTTTTTAGCGAAATGTCTTGTTTTCCAACTTTAAAGTTGTCTCGGAAAACGAACTATAATTTGATTTAATAAAACCTAATTGCTCTACCAGTTTAGGTTTTTGTAACTCACATTTTTTGCAGTAATTACCGCAGAATCAACTGAAAAGTGTAAAATTAGGTCTTTTATGTTATCGAAGTTGTCAGCATAAAAAATAGTCGCGTTTAACCATGTACCATGTACCTCACCGTATAAATACAAGTGTGGGGGACAGTGGAATATTTGGAAAATTTTCTTTACGATTTCACTGGCAATAAAGATTTTACGAACATCTCCTTAACGTTAGTAATTAATTGATATACAGTAGGAAATTGAATACTTATGTTCTCAGCATCTCTGTTTAACCCATGAGCTATGTATGTAACCAAGGATTATCTTGTTATAGAATACTCTTAAATTTGATACAGTTTTAGCCATATAAGGTATAGCATCTGACAACATCAATAAAATATTACCAACAGATACAGCATCTGGAAAGAAAACTGTTGTTAAACCTTCATTAATAAATCTAGATATTGTTACATTATTAACATTCTCTGATTCTTTGCAATTAATTAAATAACATTGATTAGGTTTTTCTTTGCTTAATGCGCTTATCATAGATAGTGAAATGTTTGAACTAACCGAAGCTTCACACAAATCAAAATTGAAAATGCCTTTCTCAATTTTTTTTTAAATTTTTTGCTGACGCATACAGAAATTTGAGATTTAGAATCGTGTTTAAATTTCTTTGCTTGGTGCAAAGTAGTCCCTACGTGATGAGTTATTTGAATTTCTTTTCACAGGCTGTTGAAATAAACAAAATCCAACGATCTAATATAAAAGCATGATATAATTTTGAAAAATGGAGTAGAACTTAAATTTTTGCTGCATGTTTTGCAGAATACTTTGCCAACATCCAGCACTAAATAAAATAAATCTTTTATCCATACAGAGACTAACCTACACAGTTTGGAGATAATTCAAGGTAGTTATAAAACACTGCACACATTATGATCAAGTGAAAATGGAAGTAAGCAAACTAATATACATCCCACCATAACAATTCTTTGGAAAGCATCCTACGCAGTAGGATATTTTCTAACAATCACAAATAAGGGAGCTATTTGTCAATAGGTCAGCAGATTACGATAAGATAAGCGTCTTCAAATTACGACCCTCTGTCTCATTATGGTTATCATTTCTTAGAAAGTCTGACTTTTTCTACTTAAACAATACCTGCGGCAAATTCCAAAATGATTTTCCTTTAAACTAGGAAATTAAACATTATGCCAGTAAAGATGTAGAAATATGCAAGATATGCTAATGCTTCAAAATATGGAGAACATTAAAAAAATGCAAAATATGCATTTTATAATTAGCGCCAATCAACTTTAATTAATGTAATTCGCCTAGTAACAAAATCAATCTGGTGACATATCAGTATTAAAGGATATGAATTTTGCATATAATCAGAGCGCTAGTTATTACTATTGATATTTCTATTTCGTCAAAATTAAATAATATATATTTGCCAATACAATCAAAGTAAAGCTAAATAATAATCACCTAGGTCAGTATACGTCGTTTTAATGTTACAGTAGATACACGAGTCTTACTTTGCGTATAGGAAATATAAAGTAAAGTATAGATTTTCAAATTTTCGTGCAACAGAGGACTAAAGAAATATGAGGTTACATTCATCTGAAACTAAAGTTTTCAATATTACTGAACTATTTAAAATATTTGAAGAAATTTTTGGCTCTATCTACGTGGAACAAGTAGAACACATCGGTTCTAAATTTCTGAAAAAAACTATTATATTTATTATTTACAACTAATTGTTTCTAGAAACATAACTTAATATACAATCTGTATGCTTATGACAATATATCTGATAGCTCGATTTTTAAAATCTCAATCTTAATGGGCTTCTTCAACAGTCCATTTCTGAACATAGACCGTCCTCATATTGTCCCAGATTCTTCTCCTTTGTATTGCTTTTGTCCGGTTGTATCCCGTTGTCATTGTCAAGTCATTTGTCCAGCGTAATGGTGGCCGCCTCCCTCCATTTTCCAGTATATGGGTCTCCAATGTAAGATCGTAATCCTTCATATTAGGATTGATTGGAGACGGTGGTTTAAGTATTTACACTTTGGAAACCTTATCATCACAATATTTAGAACACCTAAATAAGTATTTCTAAACTAAACTAGGTTGCCATATTCAGTAGGAGCTAACTAATAATACTTGGCTGCGGAATATTGGATTTCAATTGTTGACTCGGTAAAGAACTTATCTCCAAAGTTCCAAAGTTTATGTGTTAGTCCATCTTCCGACTTTATATCAAGCTACATGGCCAAGTTATCTGAATTCTTACATTCCTGTTTCTGTCTCTTAAAAATATTTCGAGCATCTGCCTTTTCCTTGCTCTTCGTGTTACAGATATTTTCTTCATTGACAGTTTGGCGATGGTCCATGTTTGGCATCCGTATGTTAGCACAGGCAGACTTCATTGTTCGAATAGTCGTGATTTTAATCTCACAGAAGTGTTTCTATTTCTGAGGATGTTTGCCAGTCTACTAAATCTCGCATCCACGCCAACGTTCGTCGTCTCCTATACATTTAGGTGGTCTAGTTTTCCTTATTTAGCTTGATTTGATGGCCCAGAGAAATAGGCTCACATAGATGTGCACGAAAGTATAGGAGCTCTAAAATTTTTGAAATAGACCGCAATAACACGAAGCTTATTTGGAAGTAAGGGTCGATCGGCCGTAAAACAATATGTAAGGTTGAAAAAAAATTATTATGATTAAATCTTACATACGTTCCCAAACTTTCTCTCTAAATAATCATCATTCGAATTTAAACATTTATCAGATCGTGGTTAAACTTTTGCATACTTGTTGCGTACCGCCGTAGTTTTCAAGATGAAAGCTAAGCCTGTAGGCAATAACCATCCATATTCTATACCGTTATAAGATCCCCTATCGCGCTGTTCTGGCTGTTAGATCGATTGTAAACAGGTATAAGAGCATATCAACATCTATCTTTTACTTCATCTTCTGTTTCGGCAACTCGTGGATAGGCGTAATAGTTGGGGCACATTCAAAATTCGCATATAATATAAGTACGAGTAATATAACAGCAAGGGAGAGACGATATTCTTGTTGTCCTATTCTGTGTAATCCCGTAGCCCGCTATTAACAGTGGATGAACTATAACAGGTAGTAGACGCTGCAAGCCTGTTTACTGTTTAGGTTTTCGTGTAATTATCTTACATTAACTCGCCCATCCCATCTAGTCAGCCGAAAATAATAACACTGAAACGTGTGGTTTACAACCGAATAACCTTATATTATTTTAGTTTCCAATGGTTGGAAATTTGAAAATGTATAAATAAATACATTGTAAATAGGTCCGACGTTATTTCGACAAGTGTTTGTATTTAAATTGAGTTGAAGTTTGATCATATAAGAAGTATACAAAATATACGCATTCTGTGAGCACTCTGTATATATTTGACCGAATCTGGAATAGAACGAGGAGCTTTGCTTAAGCGACAGTCATGACATCTGGTGTTACACAAAAATACTGAAAACGCTCTTCATTGCTCTGATGTTAAAGCAAAACTCCTTGAGTTTATAAATATTATTTAAAATATTTGTTTAATGTCATAGAGATAACAATTATTTCCTTTTTTACTAAACTAAAACGACAATATCTAATAAACAAACATACACGATTTCTATTCGCAATTTAGCAATCTATATAAATACAATAATCATTTTAGGGATAAGTAAGTTCGTCGAGAAACCCTGTATATGGGTTTACCACATAACATGCAAACAGTGTATAGTGATTGCATCATTTTAAAATTCTTAATATTACTGAAAGACCATAACTATATTAAATTGATAAAAAATTGGTTGAAGTCCCAGTTTATATATTATACACCTTATCTAATTTATTTATGTTAATTAGTAACTTATCTCAATTTTAGTTAACGTTTTCTTGTTTAACAATTATCACTTACCGATATAAGTTGATAGGAATGATTCATCATTGCAATGAGAAGATTGAGAAGAACTACGATGTTAATAACCGAATATGTGCCGAACATCAGCATCCCCCAAAATCTTGTGAATATTTTAATGCCACTCAGCTCGAAGCTCTCTAAATCCACCAAGCCAAAGACGGCCCAGAATAGGGTTTGACTGGTTTCAAACAGGCTGGAACAAATTAAAACGTAAACGTTAAAACTTCCGCGTAAAACGCAAATTAACTGAATGATTTATACTTGGCCGCGGAGGAAGTTTATGAGCATTTGATTAACTTCCAAACTTTATTGAAACAATACAGAGTTTAAAATGGCAAACAGAAGAAAATTTACGTAGTCGGAATTATTTTCATAATTAAACATATTCAACGTGTATAACAATAGATACAAGGTGTCTTAACTTTTGCTTACCTTGGATAGTATCAATATAAATATGTGTTAGATTTTTATGTTAAGGGTAGAAATTGAAATTGGAAAAAGTTTTCTTATCGAAAAATTTATTCCTACCTACTGTAAATATGTGTAGTATATGTTAGATTCAATTCTCGTAAATATTAGAACAAAATATTATGAGAAACTACTGTATGGAGATAGAGATCAATACAGGAATGCAGAATATACAATATTAAACATAAATATTTGAAGAAATAACAGTGCAATTTCAAACAACAATGAAAAGGGCACGGAACAGAGGATCTCTAGGTCCTGAAGTTTATCCAACAGAGCTGGTTAAGTATGCCCGTACAATAGCACTCAAATATAGTCGAACCGTACTAACACGAACCTCTATAATTCAAATTTTTGTATTATGCGAACTAGAAGCTATTTGTCGATAAAATGCTTATGTCAGTGCTTACATTTTTAAATCGATATTTCGTATTTCAATAAGTGAAATTTCTGATAAGTCGAAGCATTTTATAATTCTGTACACTAGGTCTTCTATTAGTAAATATTTCTATAACTCGAAGTTACATTTCTCAGAAATAAAAGCGAGTTTTTACCCTAACGCTATAATGATTTTTTGTCTTTGTAAATAGTGTAGTGTTGCATTGAGTGTAAACATCGAACAGCGCGTATTTTCCGTTCTTGCAATGGAATATACATTAAACATATGAACTTTTTGAGCTATTGTTGATAACCTAAATTTTCGATAATTGAAATTATTTTTGATTTCCCTTCAACTTTGACTTATCGAAGTTCGACTGTATATTCAAAAATTATTTATATGTAGAAAGAGTTCCTAAGAAATGGAGAGAAGTGTACGTACATGCTATATACAAGAAAGGGGAGCCGCAGAGTCGTAACTACCGGGGAATAAGCGTTACTTGCTCTATGGGCCTGTCGTATAAACGAATAATCAAGGCAAGAGTAGAGAAAGAATTAGAACATTTATAGAAACAGAGTGTATTGTGTGCAGGTAGATCTGGTATTCAAAACCTATTCTGCTCGATTTAGTCATCAGGAAAATAAATAGCATTCAATTAAGTGTTGCAGGAAATATTTATAGATATCAATATCAATATCAAAAAAGCATATGCTAGCGAGCCTATTAAAAAGTGGTGGAAAATTAGAAGGAAGGTGCCATGAAGAGAATACACGTAGACGCTATAAAACAAATGTACAAAGACTACATTCTTCTTCTTTGAGTGTTTTGTCTTTCACGAGACGATCTTCTCTCCGACAGTATTAGTAGGTTGGAAATTGATAGCATATTATTCTGAATCGATTCACTGTTGTGAAGATCTGCGCCAGGGATGTGCCATAGCACCTACCCTGTTTAAAGCGTATACACAACATGGTTTGTGTAACTGGAAAAAAAATCATTCGCCAGATTGGTATCCCTACAGGCGATAATATCATACAGATTACATTATTCGTTGATGAGAGATCCTAAACAAAGTTGGACAAGGTAGAAGAAAAAACACAGTTACTAAACTTTCCTTGATGGTCCATTAGTGAGTCTAGCGGTCGCCGGGAGATCCTAGGAAAATTCCAGGAACAGTTCGGAGTCCAAAGAGGCGGTTCATTGTAGCGTAAAACATCGGAAAAAATATCCGAGTTTGCCATTTAAATATAGAAGACATAAGTTCCGACAAGTGTGAGTATCTACGCAAAATACTCAGAGAACAAGATATCGATGTACTAGCTCTACAAGAATCCCTCACATTCAACGAACAAAAACTCATGCGAAGGGGAAGAATCCCTGGATATAAAGCAGTGGATGCAGTTAACCACCACGCATGCAAAATAGCCACATACATACCTAACGCTATCGCACACTATTCTATTATCCACCAAAGTAATACTAACAACATTGAAATCGTCACAGAAAAAATAGCAGATACAATAATAAGTAACATCTACAAACCACCTAATACAGCAAGGCTTGATCAAAAACTACCAAACTTCCCACACTCTGCATTGTACATAGCTGACTTCAACAGTCAGCACAATATATGGGGCTACCGAAACATAACCATCGAATTGGATTGAAGCTAATAACCTTTACCTCCTTTATAATGCCAAAGATAAAAGAACTTTCCATTCTGCTAGATGGCACCAAGACTATAACTCAGACCTAAGTATTGTAACCACGGATCATGAAACCAAACCTATGCCCGCACAAAGAACGATCCTAAACAACTTCCCACGCTCACAACACCGGACAATCCTTATCACCCTAGGAATCCAAATATCATCTATACGAAGAATACCAAAATAATGAATACCCAGAGGTAGCCAATGACCTTCTCGAAAAACTGAACACAAATAAACAAAAGAACAATGGAGGGAGACCGTCGAAAATCTGAACTTCACTCACATTAGCCGTACTGCCTGGTCATGAGACGTATGGAAGGGTCGTCTAAGAAAACCATCCCAGTGGGCAAACCGCTCCACCCGCACACCATAGCAGCAAGAGTAGCAGAAACCGCTAAGCCTAGTGTCAGCAAAGGAAAGATAAGGCAAGTAAATAAAACACTCTCTAATATCAAAAGATCACATCAGCAAGACTTCGAATATGTCAAGCGTTTTACGACAACCCAAATTGAAAAAGCAATACGTAGTATTAGCAGCGGCAAAGGCGCATGTCCCGATGGCATACTACCAGAATTCCTCAAAAACTTCGGGATGAAAGCAAAAGAATGGTTAAAAAACCTCTACAACAACATCTTGGAGAAGCCACAACTCCCCACGACATTCCGAGAAAGTAACATAATAGCCATACTAAAATCCGGAAAACCAGGCGACTCACCCAACAGCTACTGTCCTATTGCACTGCTTTGCATAACATATAAAATACTGGAGCGTATCTTCCCCGCAATCAACAAAGTGATTCCAACATAGCAAGCGGATATTTAAGAGTGACACTCGACAGAACACTCTCATACAAACTCCACATCGAGTAACTTAAAGCTAAACTAACAACGTCTAACCTTATACAGAAACCAGCTGGTAGCTCATGGGGTTTAGACGCCGAAACTCTCCGAACCGCCACACTTGCTCTTGTATATTCTACGGTGGAATATTGCGCTCCAATGTGGATGAGCAGCCCACATGCAAAGATAGTGGACATCCAACTAAATCAAGCAATGCGAGATCACCAGTTACCAATATACGAAGACATGCTCATTAACACTAACATATTGAAATCGAGTAAACCTCGCTGGATAGCTGCCAACAAACTGCAAAAATAAAACTGCTGACTGGAAGAAGAATGGAGAAGCGGCTGGGAAACATTTAATGCCCTTCAGAAACAGCTGATACCCGACCCCACGCAGAAAGTACCCGGCTTCATACTAAACAGAAAATCATGGTGCAAACTCAATCGTATACGCACCCAACATGGTAGACGTTCTGCCTCAATGCATAAGTGGGATTCACCGACTCACAACAGTGTAGCTGCGGCAACCCATCCCAAACAATACAACACCTAGTTATTGAATGCCCGGAAACAGCGTACGATGGACGCATTGACGACATCCACCAACTCCACCCCCGTGGACTAGAATGGCTAGTAAACAAAGCCCTAGCTTTATGATTTAACCAGGTGATAATTGCAAACTGGAAAAATCAAGTGAACCAAACAGTGCGGTTAGAAATTTAGAAAATCACGACTGAACAGACGGCAGGAGTTGCAAAATTTCTACTATAGAGCTCATTTATTAGGGAAGAAAACTTTAAAATTGTGTCTCTATGGATCGTTTGCAAAGCACTTGGAATAGAATTCAGAAAATAGTATAAATAAATAAAAGAATTGTAAAAACAGTGGAAACAATTAAATTATCCGTCACCAAGAAAATCAATATCTGTCAGCTCTACTAGAATGGTAATGGTATTATTTGTTGGGTTTCTAAAGGAATACTTTTGACTGAATATTTTCCAAAACGGGAAATACTGCGATAACGTTTTGAAACAATTGGACAAAAATAAACATAAACATAAACATAAACCTCCACCTTATTCAGCAGATTTAACCCTGTTTGACTTCCATTTATCCAAGCGTTGAAAAAATTTGTTTCTGGAAAGAGATTTTCGTCAAATGAGGTGGCTAAAGAGCAGTTGGACAATATTTTGCAGGCGTTGAAGAATCGAACAGTAGTAATAGTGTAATGTAGGATAAATGGCCAAGTGCATAGCTGTTGAGGGAAATAATTTTAACATTATATAAAACGTTCTTGGATTTTATACTGAGAACTTCGCTGTACCCCAAACGTAATGTCACCTTATAATAATTATCATTTTATAATACATACTTAGCAAAGCGTCTCCAAATAGTGCAAGCGTTGGAATCAGCTACAGCTTCTGACATTGTGCAGTTCGTTAATTTTGTGTGGTTAGGCAGCTTTGGATCCAGAATAATTTCGGCACAAACTGGTTTACTAACTTCTGAGGGACATTTCAGTCGTTCTGCATCCGCGTAATACCACAGCAATTGGTTTAAACCTGTAAAAGTAAATAGGATTATACGTAATTTATATACGGCTTAGCAGTATACAAGTATTGTGTAAAAAAGATATAAACGTGATAGCTTTGTATAAAACCAAATGTATATTCTTGTTAGGTAAACGAATGCAAATCCTTATGTTATTTATGATTCAAAAAGAAAGCATGAAAAACACGAGTTTATGTTTCATGACATACTGGATTAGAAAAGCAGGATCCTTTAATCCAAAACCAATAAAAAATGTTTGTAACGAGCTAAAAAATGTCTCGTTTTAACCAATCGAGGAACAAGTTCGACAGACTATTAAAAAAAATTAATTTTTCATTAGAACTTTTTACCAAACATACTTCATACTTCAGGAAACTTATTGTATTATTTTATATTTAGGCATCAATTTCTATTGAAGAGCCTGGTATAATTAGTAAGTAACACCTCAGCCACAATAAACTAAATTTTCTACAGTGTATCCATATTTGGCTAAAAAATTGTACATGTAGTTTCTTCTTGTGTAGGTGAGGGAAACAGTTAAATAGTACGAATTATTTGTATAAAAATTTACAGAAAATGAGCTTCTGGCAAAGAAAACCCAATTAAATTAATTTTGGGACTAATAATCCAACTGTTATAAAAAATGTGTTTAAATTGCGTACGTAATTTGTGAAATGAATTCTGTGATATACCATATGTTCAATTTAATTTAAATTCGAACATTTCTTGTTACCAGAGTAAACATGAAAGGTGCATGTTTACGTAGTCATTAAAAAACGTTCTAAATACAATTAAACGGTTTGGTTAACCCAAGCGATTTTGAATTATCATCGAGAATGTAAAATTTAGCTATTTCACTTAAATGCTACAGCTCACCCATTTCAAAAATGTTATGAAGGTACCTATGTTGTAGATATTATTACGTAATCTTGAACTAATAGTTAGGAAAAGTATACAGAATACTCATTACTACAGGAAGAATGGGATGCTCCAGTAAATTTTTAAATTCACGAAATTTAATACAGTTGCAGTAGTTTTTATTTTTATTGTAATTAAGCAATGAAAATCGATTTCACCAAATCATTATAGTGTGGAAAATGACGTGGTTACTCCAGATCAATTAAAAGAGTTTCCGACCAGCAAAGTTACGCCTTCAACTATTCCATGTCCAGCTGCAGCTCAACATAACCTCAAACGTCAATCTTCCCTGGTGTTTATCAATATTTTGTATTGTTGTCAGCTTATTTCGTTTTTGTAAACGCTTCGATATAATAGGGTTATTCAAGACCCTTCGTTTATGTTTTGTTGCCCCCTAAGCATTCAATATTCTGTGACAATAAATATTACTGAAGAATGCTGGACACCATTAAACACCAACTTCTCAAAATGGTTTCGCTGTCCACAAACCTCTTTTAATTAATCTGTAGTACATTTGTCATGTTATCTGCCATAATTGACTTTAATTTATAATTATTGAACAACAATCCTAATCTAAACTACTCAAAAATGAATATGGATATTGCAGTGTAAGACACTTAAATGCAACACCAATAGCATTTATAATAAGAAACTATCACACCAACAAAATCTATCGTCTACTTAGTAGAAAGAAGAAATTTAAGAATATTATAATGAAAATCGTTATTTTCTTCTTTCACTTAAATAAAATTTATTAAATTTTAATACCGCGTGGCACATCCTCTGGCAGCAATAACTGCTCCGTACCTTGCTGGTATGCTCTCAATGCAATTATCAATATGTTGAGATGGTTGAAGATGGTTTTTTTCCTCAACGCAAGCATCTCTAAATCAACTCGAGAACGATGCGGCCTTGTGTTGTCGTCAAGAAAATCAAAATATTCCCGTCCAACAGCGTTGCGAGGGTTCAGAACATGGTCCATGATGATCTCTTGGCATAACGTTGGTTCGTGAGCGTACCATTAAAGCTATAGAGGTCGGTATGCCATTCTAAAGAAATTTCAGCCCGTACCATAAGACCACCACCACCAAAGGCAACGACTGGTTGGGTATACTGAGGTAAGGTACGATGCCCAGCACTACGATATACTGTTTGACGCCGGCTATCATTGCTGAGACAATATCTGGACTCGTCCAAAAACAGTATATCATCCCACGGTGTCGCCACTTGAAACGTACGTCTTGACCATACCACCCGGTGTCTTCCTTGAGCCACAGTTCTTGCAGGACACCTCAGGGGGCGGTATGAGGTAAGTCCTACTTCAAGCAATCAATTTCGCACAGTTCGGTCGGAGACTCGATTTCCTGTGGCTTTCTGGAGCACTTGCTGTAGATGTCGAGCAGTTGAAAAGGGGTACATTCTTTCATTAATTACCAGAAGTCGATCTTCACGAGGTGTTGTGATGCGAAAAGATCCACTTCCAGGCCTTCTTACAGTTGTACCCGTTTCTTTAAGGCGCGAAAGAGCATGCTCCGCGTGGTTCCTGACATATCAGCAATGTCGACCAGGCGATCTTCTCTTTGGTGCATAGCAGTTCTATTGTTAAATTGTTTCCCTGCTTTGTTGTTTATTATTACGAACACAAGACTGATAAAACAATGAACAAAAAATCTTAAGAAGACAGGATAGATTATTCAATCAATCACACAAAATCGACTTGACATTAATACGGTTAAACAATTGCAAGGGGATTTTTTTTTTATTTTTAATTTCAAACTTGCTTTTTGCTCTAAATATCAATAATAGACGACCATTAGCCGCCAAATACAAGCATAGATGCTTTATATTACAATATCCCTTTTCATTTTTGAGTAGTTTATATTGAAACTTACAAAAAGAAAGGAAATTTGATGTTAACTTGTTACGGGCCAAATCTCGCTACGAGAATTATGGGACAAAGAAAATCGCACGTTGGCGTGCCAAGAAATTTTTGGTACAGCCAAACGCGCTTTTCTTGGACCCGCAAACAAAAAAAGATGGTAAAGGCCAGCGGCTTGCTCAGGGCAGGAGGGGGGGTTCGCTAAAATTGCTTATAGAGGAAATGCTTAAAATTGTGTACAGGATGCGTCGAAATAAGTGGGCGCCACCTTTCTAGTCCAGCTGGTTTCAAGGTTCTTGTGAAAGGCCAAGGACCCACAGCTACGGGAATCGAACTCACCTTTCTTTTGTGCTTTTTCCTAGATCTTAAAGCTTGCAAAATCCTTACACAGCAAGTACAAAAGACACAATAAGACACAGTAAACTTTAAAACACATATAATGATATGAATATTGGTAAAATATGACAAGTTTAACACCAAAAATCCGAATTACAGGATCTTAATTCTTGAGCGCTCGGAGAATAAAACTTGCCGTCGTTGACACACAATATTTATGTTAAAATGACTGTGTGGGTCAAAGGCGTAAAGTTTACAGGAAATGATAGCATAAAATTAGCGTCGGTATATAATTAATGCAACACAAACAGTGGCTTCAGGTCACTGTTAATAATTTTTTTATCGATGTAACAACAAAGTCAATACATTTGAATTTTGCAAGATACGCGTGCCAAGCCGAAAGTTACTTTCCACAAGCACAAAACTTGGTAGTTTTTACCTTTCGTGGATGAGAAGGCTTCGCACAAGATCAAGGTGTCGAATCCATGTAGAAACGGGAAGAAAGGAGTGGTTGATCCTGGGAGATGTTGACTTCGGCGATGCCAGACAGGGCTATATCCGAATAATCGAGGAGATCAACCCCCTGAGCTGCTCTATTTGATGGGGAGCAAACTGCTGTCAACGATGTCAGCAAAATTCTCGAGAACGACGGAGCGAACCAAAAACCAGGCACAGCACTTGTACGATTTATTTATTTCCCCCTTTAACCTCACAAAGATCCGAACTAAGTTCGTAGGAACGATTAAAACTTTAATTGTCCAAAACCATGGCGACCATTTTGCTATCACTTATATAAATCCGACATTAATAAGTCGAGGATCTTTTGCACTACAGCAAAACACGA